>FIZU01053928.1:0-11818 GCA_900064475.1 Pseudococcus longispinus
TTATTTATCGATCAATTTTATTTTAAACGTTTTTTGAGTTTTTTGCTCCTGTCTCTCTTTTTATTAAAAATGCTGTAAATGATCCAAGAAGTACATATAATGAATTAGGGAAGGGGGTATTGCTAATACTTGCGGGAAAATGGCATGATTTTTTTAAAAAAGTAGCACGAAAAAAACGAAAACATCGCGAATTTCCATTTTTGTGATTTGGGGATAAGACGGGGGGGGGATTGAGGACGGGGTTGGTGGGGGTGGGACTGGAGCCTTTTTCGACGATAGGAGTAGTTGACAAACCGTCAAAATTTTTCAGTTCAGTAAATTTTTTCAGCTATTTCCATTGTTGAAGGAGGCTCCAACCCCCCCTCCCCCCACCATCACCCACACGCACCAACTCTCCACGATCACCCTTCTGGTCTCATCCTTGGCAAGTACTATGGGCCCTTTGTATGCTGAAGAAAAGTGAAAAGAAAAGAATTGAAATTTTAATATGTTTACTTCATGTGGCCAGTGGCATAATGGGGCGTTAGTGTCCCCTAAATGCGATTTTAGCCAAATTTGGCCATTTTTGACACAAATGTGACTGCGTGTGCGCCGTACCATAGGGGGCCCAAAAAAAAACCATCTGAAACATAAATGGGTTCATCTCACACCCATTAGGCCAAAGTTTATGAAACGGCTGGCACAAGGCGTAGTTGAATTTCAATGTCGCCCCCCCGCTCCATTCAAGTAAAAATGAGCTCTCTTAAAATGTTTCAAAAGTTACTTTGCGACCTATCAAAATAAGTTAAAATTTCGTCAGGAATTCGAAAATCGCGACCAAATTTTTTTTGGATCATTTTTTTGAGAATTTGAGGTCCTAAATTCAATCGATTTTTGGATATTAGCGAAAAATTACAGTGCGACCTATTAAAATGGCTTAAAATTTCGCCAAAAATTCAAATATCACGGCTAAAAAATTTTTCGAACGATTTTTGAAAATTTGGAGCTCTAAAATAAGTCAATTTTTGGATACTATCGAAAAATTACCGTGTGACCTATTGAAATGGGTTGAAATTTCGCCAAAACCCCAAAAATCACGATCAAAATTATTTTTAATCAATTTTTGAGAATTTGAAGCCCTACAATAAGTCGATTTTTAGATATTATCGAAAAACTATAGTGCAACCTATTGAAATGGCTTAAAATTTCGCCAAAAATTCAAATATCACGGTTAAAAAATTTTTCCAGCAATTTTTGAAAAATTTGGAGCCCTAAAATGAGTCAATGTTTGGATATTATTAAAAAATTACCGTGTGACCTATTCAAATGGGTTGAAATTTCACCAAAAACGCAAAAATCACGACCAAAATTATTTTCATCAATTTTTGAGAATTTGAAGCCCTACAATAAGTCGATTTTTGAATATTATCGAAATAGTACCATGCGACCTATAAAAATGGATTGGAATTTCAAAAATTCAAAGGATTTTCTGATCATGTCCCCCTTCTTCAAACGATCATCTCATCAAAGAACCAAATTTGCGACTGAATTTCATCTTATCGCGATGGTTTACGAAAACCAGAACAGTACAAACAATCAGCTCATACCTTGAGACGGTTTGCCGAGCAAAAAAAATTCAGTTCTGAGGTGAATATAAATGACACGAGCGACGATTTCGAGTATTTTTCGTGCTTCTTGCCTCACTGAGGGGTGTACGAATTGCGATGCTGGAAAAAAGACAAACGTTTAGCCACATCGTCATACGATCCGTTATGTTACCGTAGATAAGGTTACGTTTACACGACAAACACGGGCTGCGGCGGTACTGCTGCAGGAGTCGGAGTCGTACACTGACACAGAGAGGCGAACACCTATCGTACACGGTTCGTTACTTCGTTACATACCATCTTTGTTTTTTCTTCGCAAACGCAACGTTATACGTTGGCCCCGTAGACGATACATGCTCTTGCCGGTATCGTGTCGGTTGGATGGACTATGCGCTTTTATACGTATTTCACCAAACCAATCTCCACATCAAAGTTAAATTCAATCATGGAATACGCGACGCGGCGCGTTGTTTTTATTTACGATGTAAAATTAAACGAACCGCCGACTTTAACCGAGGGTTAAAAAGGATTAAATTTACTCTCGTTTCGCCATCTCTATCTCTGTTCATCTAGCTGCGAACCCACGCTACGCCTTGCCCTCGACGCCAAGGGGTCGTTGTTCGTCGTCTTTATATCGTATACGTACGTATAGGTTTAGGTACCCAGATACCTTTACGTATTCGTGCGAAACCCCGAATCTCGCTTGTTTTCGCGAAATAATGAACCTTGGAATCGGCTTCGCCTCCTTTTTCAGTTCACCTATTTCGATGTAGCGAGGCGCACAGGCAGATAAGGGGTAGAGAAAGAGAAAAAATACAGATATTTGGCAGCCGGTACCCATTACCTAAATGATGTATACCCGAGGTATCTTTCACTACACGTATGGTCGGCTTTTATTTATATCAAAAAAGGCGAATATTTATTCCGAATGGAATAATGGCCGTGAAAGGGCGTACCGATGCTGAAACGAGGTCAGAAACGATTCACGTAACGGCTTACGCGCGACCACCAAAAGGTTTCGCAAGGAAGCTTTGAAGCTGCTAAAATGCTTTTCTAATTACTCTCTTCTTCGGGTATTACCTCGGTTTACTCATATGTACCTACGGAGCGTACCCGAACGTGTATTCTGAGCGAAATTTCACCTCAATACGAACCTATACGTACTTGGAATTAGTGCGGGTGTGTGCACGCGCCCGCGCGTTCTGCAAATGCCATGTTTGTCCGAATTACCTTTGAACGATTTTCAAATACCGCTTGTTTAAATTCAAAATTAATACCGGATTCGAGTTTGACGCACTTGAATGTCCTGTATTCGATATACATGTCGGTTTTTTATCACATACCCCCATTCATCGCTTAACCCCTGGTTTCATCTCGGCCCTTCGGTTTCGAACGCTGATTTGGGACGATTTTAAAATCATTATGTACATTAGGGCTCGGATTTTGATCAAATTCGAGGCATTTTGAAGTGAAACCTCTCCAGAAAAAATTATAACTTCTTAGATCAAAGGGAGGCAGAGATAGGGGTCCTCAAAGTGGGCTCACTTTTGAAAAAAACGCAGATTTTTGCCATTTTTGGGTGGTGCCTCCGCGTGGCACCTTGAGCACACCCCTAAAAAGTTGAAATTTGAGTTTCTACACCTCCACTTTTCCTACCCTACCAAGGGGTTAAAAAGTTGCAGATTGCTGAAAAAGTTGAGATTGTCGATTTACAAAAAAGTAGAATACCCTCTGCTTGGTACCCAAAGTGGACCTAGAAAGATCTTATTGACGAAGAAAAATTATTTCGATTAAAAAATGGAAAAATTTTCATCGCAGTGCAGCCAACTTTCAATTTTCATAAAAATCAAAATTTTCCAATTTTTCACGGTGAAAATTAATTTCTTTCAAAAATCGTAAGTTGGTCGCACTGTTACGAATTTTTAAAAAAAATTTTTTTAATCGAAATAATTTTTTGCATGAATAAGGTGTCTCCAAGTCCACTTTCGGTACCAAATGGAGGGTGTTTCGTTTTTTTGTATTTCAATAATCTCGATTTTCCAGCAATCTACAACTTTCAACCCCTTGGTAAGGTGCGAAAAGTGAGCCAATTTGGAGTACAATGGCCTAAGGAGATGTAGAAACTCAAATTGCAACATTTTAGGGGTGTGCCTGAGGTGCCACGCAGGTGGCACTACCCAAAAGTGGCAAAAACTGTGTTTTTTTCAAAAGTGACCTCACTTCGAGCACCCTTTGGCCTTTATCTGAGCTAAGAACCTAAAAAAAATTTTAGGGGGCCAGTTCATATTTAGTTGGGGATGAACCATAGAAAATTTTAAACCCCTGGCTCAAAGGGGAGCGGAACTAGGGGGCCTCAAAGTGGGGTGTAATTTTTGAAAAAAACACGATGTTGGTCTCTTTGGGGTATTGGCACCTCGGGCACACCCCTAAAAAGTTGCGATTTGAGTTCCACACTTCCCCAGCTATTAACCTCGAAATTAGATACCACTTTTCCTATCCTATCAGGGGGTTAAAAAGTTGCAGATTGGTGAAAAGTCAAGATTTTTGATTTTTAAAAAATGAAATACCCTTCGCTTGGTACCAAAATCGGGCCTAAATGGCTCTTATCGACCCAAAAAAATTATTTCGATTACAAATTGAAAAGTTTTTATTGCAGGGTGACCAACTTCAATTTTTATTTTAAAAAAATGATAATTTCGTCATTTTTCATGATGAAAATCAATTTTTTACTAAAATGGAAAGTTGGTCACCCTGCAATAAACTTTTCAATTTTTGTAATCGAAATCATTTTTTTGGATCAATAGGACCCTTTAAGTCCAGTTTTGGTTCCAAACGAAGGGTATTTTTTTTAAAAATGAAAAATATAGATTTATCGCCAATCTGCAACTTTTTAACCCCTGGTAGGGTATGAAAAGTGGTATCCTATTTCGAGGTTAATGGTTTGGGGAGGTGTAGAAACTCGAATCGCAACTTGAGGGGGTGCCCGAGGTGCCACGCGGTGGCACCACCCAAAAGTGACAAGAACAGAGTTTTTTTAAAAGTTACCCCACTTTGAGGCCTCCTAGCTCCGCTCGTCGAGCTAGGGGTTTAAAATTTTCTATGGTTCACCCCCACTAAATATGAACCACCCCCTCGAATTTGGTCAAAATCCGACTTATTAACATGTCAGATCGTATCGTTTGATTTTTGGATCTATATGTAAATTGACCTAATTGAGAGAAAGGGAAAGAGAGGGTAGAAAACAAAAGGCCTTGATGCAGAGATGATAACAAATCGTCATGCATCTCGATTACAAGCTGTTGGAAGGTGCTGAATTCAATTTCAAACTCGGTTTTTGATTTCGACTTCATAATGAAAAGTTAAAAGCAGGGATTGCTTGAGTTAAAATTCGAATGGTACCTAAAATATGGTGGAGCTGATTTTGAAAATATTCTTCGATTCTGCTAACTTTTTGTTACGTTGCTTATTTTCAGTTGAAAACTCTCCATTGAAATTTCTAGCTCTGTAGATCGCTCAGTAGGGAAGCTATGGTTCCTCAAACAGGTGTCATTTTCGAAAAAAAACTTGCTTACTTTGAATAACAATCGCATTTCCATCTTGAATACTTCGATAATGGGGTATATGCTTGAAAAACTTATGAATTACACTTCAATCGCATCGGACTTTTAATGACATTCAAAAAACTTTTTCATCGATACTCTGCATAATTATCTTAGAAACTACGATGAGTAGGTATAATTGAGCTTACTCCTTGTTCTTCAAACCCCCTCCTCCGAAAACCAAAAAGACAATGATTTTCTAGGTACCTACCGATCTAAGTTCCTCGGAAAGACATTCCATCGTTTAATGATGATTTTCGCCCAGAAATCATATCAGACCAATATTACGACCCGTTTTATCACGATTATCTCCGGTACAAGCGTCAACTCCCAACATCGTCCAACGAAGCTTCCGAAAAACAAAAGAAATTCGATCCACTCCACGTTCACTAGGCCTTTTAATAGCAACGGCGAAAAACGCCTCACATTACGTAGATACGATAAGCTCGCCACATGTTTTCTTACGTTTACATGCGCGTAAAAGCGAGCAAATTAATATTCATACGTGTGTCGTTCGGACTATAATATTCGTAGCCGAAGGCAATTCGTTCAAGTTTTGAAAAAATCCCGCCATAGCCCTTTTGCAGATAATATTTTAATACGCCGAAGCGCTTCGAATAAAGGAGAAATCTGTTTTTAAAAGAGTCGAAACTGGCGAGAAGGAAGAAAAACTACCGGGCGACCCTATTCGTCGTATAATAACTGATAAGAAGTTCTCCGTTCATAGGACCCAAACGATTTTATCGTAAACCGAGTCGTTCGCGTCTATTATAAAGCCGACGAACAAGGGTCGATTTTCCTTTAAGAGCGAATTTGTTTCATACAGTTTTTCTGGCGCTTAAAAAAAATAAAATAACAAGGTTTTTTTTTTATATTGGTAAAAAGATTTTTTAATAGCCCCGAGGGTCTCGTTATCGAACCGCCAACGCCTCTATGCGTTTTTATATGACGCTAATTTTTACGCAACACTTCACCGTGTAGAACCCTTCTAGCTTGGGTAGTCCCTTCGTCTTCGCTTTACCCATTTTTCGTATTATACACGTCCGCTATCAAAATATTCGTAATCGAAGGAGCAGTTAAATTTAGATTTTTGCGGCGTGTTGCTGGGGAATAAATCGCACATCCAAAGTAATAATGGCATGTCTCAAAAAAAAGAAAAATTGGAAAATGGCAATTGAAGAAATTCTGATGTTTCGGAAGTTTTTTTTGGGCTCAATTTTTTGATCATTTTAGGTGATCGAGCACTTTTTCAAAAACCTCAAAGCCTCTAATTTCCAAAAATATAAATTTTTTTACTCGACACTGTTTTTGTTTCTGCAATATTCAAATTTGAAAGAACCGTTTTGAGTGATAGCATTTCAAGTGCTGAAAATTTTCTTTGTTTGGATTTTCAACATTGGAATTATTGCTGTAGGCATTCCAGTACTTTTTTCCATACATTTCGATTTGCTTCAGGTTTTCTATGGCCCGCATGAATCCGTTTCCTGGTGCTACTTTGACCCTTCACCAAAAATCCTGGGGGGGGGGGATGCAAAATTCGAATTTTTTGGCGCTATTGAGTAAGGTATCAAAATGTATGTTTTTTGACCTCCGGTCTAGAATCAATTTCTGACGCCATTTTACCCCCAAAAAAATCAACAGATACCTCTAGGGACTGTGGTTCGACTCAAAATTTAGGAAAATTTCAATTTGGATGTCAATAGGTGCTGTGTAGGCATGATTTTTTACCCCTGAAATTTATTTCTAACGAAATTTTGGATTAAGCTCCCAAATTTTTTTGGAAAGATTACCGGGGGGGGGGTATCAAAATCGAAATTTTTTGACAATATCGAGTGAAGTATCGACTCGATATTCTTCATATTTTTTGGACCTCTCTAGCACATTTTTGATGTGATTTTGCTTTAAAAAAAAATTGAAAGCAACTTGGGGGGGACCTCAACTCAAAATTTTGGACTTTTTTCAATTAGTTATGAAGCAGATGTAAATTTTTTTCTTCTGAAATTAATTTCTGACGAACAAATTTTGGACTACAACTCCAAAGTGTCATGGAAATGAGGATGGGGCACCAAAATCGTCGAGTGAAGTAACAACATCGATATTAAAAATTTTTTTGACCCCTTCTGATGTCATTTTACTAGAAAAAAACTTTGGGGTGGGGGTAGCTTGATTCAAAATTTTGAAGAAATAAATGATGACAGTTTGGAATATCATGTCTCTCGATTATTTTTTTAAGCATAGGACAAGGTAACTAAACCTACATAAGGTACGCTTGATGGAGATGTCTATGTGTTAGTGAGGTTCATGTGACGTCACAAGTGAACGAACGCTATTCACGTAGCAACGTTTCAACGTTTTATTTACGTGTTCCATAAGATAAATTGAACTATACTATTTTTTTGGAACCATTCATGATTGAATTTCATTTTTTTTTAATATATATCGTAGGCTATAAATTACGTTGAAAATTATAAAATCGAAATTTAAAAAAAAATCATAAAATTACACTAATTTATTGTAGATAATCAGAAATCGAAACATTTTTTTACGTATAAATAAAGTTTTATCACGTCTGATGAAGAAAAAATCAGAAGATCGTGTAACGATTTTCTTAATTTTCTTATTACTACGGTTTTTACTTGGTTTAAAATTTTTATCACTCTTAATTCTCAAGTTTGAGAATTTTGATCTTAATATAAATTTTCAAAAAATTATAGCTCTAATTTAATTTTTTCAATACAGGAAAATACATTACGACGCGTTTCGGCACCATGCCGTTCGTTGTTCATTTTCGTGTTTTATCAATTTTGCTCTAATTATTTGTTTTATTTATCGTCTCTCAATAAATTTTCAATTTAATAAATAATTTAATCAAACAAGGGGAAATATATCCAACATCTTTTTCAATAATTGTTTTCAAAGTATCTAACATTTTTTCTATTTTAAATTAAAATAAATGTTGAATTTCATATTGGGAATTTTGGGTTTTTCAAACCATTTTTCAAAATTTTATCAAAAGTCAAAATGTTGACAAAAAGTGCAGAAATTGTCATAAAAATCAATAAAAAAGATCGTAAAAAATCATGGAAACTGTCAAAAATCTCGTAAAAAATGTTGAAATTTTCATCAATTGTTGTTGAACTTGTTAAAATGTTGCAAAATTTTGTAAGAATGTTACTTAAAGGGTTCAAAAGTGATGAAAATGTCGAAATTGACCTAAAAATAATTAAACATATTATAGAAATAAATCTGTAAAAAATGTCTTGAAATTCTGACACCGAATCCGATATGAAATTTCATCAAGAACAGTTTTAGACAAACACTTTCGACTTTTTGGACTTGAAAAATTTCAGAAATTCTGACTTTTCTATTTTGAAAAATTTTATGAACTTTTAAAGCAAGTTTTGAACTTTGAAAAATTCAGAATTTTTCAAAATTTGTTTTTTAGACATTTCACGAGACATACTAACATTGTGTTCGAATCTTTGAACTTACAATTGGGTAAAGTCGGATAATGCTGATTTTTAGACATTTTGTCAGTCAAAATATTTGACGGAGACTTTTAGTCATTTTGTCAAATTTTTTTGGACTTGGAAAAATTCTCAGATTTTTACTGACTTTTTGGACTTGAAAATTTTTAGAAATTACGATATTTGAACCTGATACCTAACTTTCTGACATTTTGTCTGGCAGACTTCTTGGATTTGAAAAATTTCAGAGATCATGCTGGCTTTCAGACATTTTTTTGTAATTTTTTAAACTTGAATAAATTTTCAAATCACGAAATGCTGTCACGAAATTGGGACACGAAATCCAAATACGAAAAATTGTCACGCTGATTTTGAGACATTTTGTCATGCTGATTTCTGTCAGACAAACATTTTAGATTTTTTGGGCTTGAAAAATTTCAGTAATTCTGACTTTTTCTATTTTGAAAAATTTTACGAAGTGGTCAATTAAATTTTGAACTTGGAAAAATTTAGAATGTTTGAAAATTTACTTTGAGAAAACATTTCAACGAGAACTCGAAATAGTTTCAAAATAGCACATCATAAAAGAAACATTCAACTTTATGAAATATCAAACATTTACATACCGGCATATACAGCCTACGACGAGAGCACGTCGAAAATGCACGAAAATTACTACGTAAACAAACCCATAAAACAATTCCATTCTCCAAATCGAATAATTCTTTAACCGTGTGAGCTTTTGCAAAAGTTATCCGGCCAGAGGCAAGGGAAAGATTATGATTCGAACGATATTATTAATATTACACGATGAAGAGCGAAATTGCCCCAACGGTGTGAAAAATTTCGCACGAACGTTGTTGGTTTTTGGGTGGATTTGTACGAAGAGAAATTTTCGGATGGGATATTAAAAGGAGCATTTTCATATACATACGTGTAAAGTACTATATAATATTGTACATTTACACATACATACGAACGTAGTTTATGGCGACGACGATAAATAATATGTAAATTTTAAGCCGCACCGAAGTATGTAACAGAATAGGTAAACAGTTTACCTATATATTCGAGTCGAAGTAGGCAGCTGCACAGTGCACACCAAGTGTATATTATTGGGCGTGTTAATGATTTGTCGTGGTGTGAAAAAGTACCGTAACCGTGTATATAAAATTTACTCGTAAGGTAGTTAGACATTTTATCGAGGTCTGGATATACCTCCCTACCTTCTACCTGCCTGCATACGTACAAACGTACGTACGTATTTCGAAAAGAGGCAGCAAAGGCATCAAGAAACGAACGATTATTAAATATTTATCAGCTTTTACTGCGTTTTCTATTTCATAATTAAAAGCTTTTCTTCGCACACGCATCGTTCCATTAATAATCGCTCGTCAGCTATAGCACGCTCTCACGTACGTCTACGTACGCAATTCGTGAGCATTATACTTATATTCGAGGTGCTGCTTAGTTTCGGGGAAAAAATAATAATTAATCTTTAACAAATTGAAACGTAGCGCACGATTTTTTTTTCCACTTTTCAAAGAAATCGTACTTTGTAGTCCGACTTGGGTTATTTTTTCAGTATCACGAAGGCGAGGTTTTCCCCGCATTTTAACGAATTATAGGACGAAAAAATGAACAAAATTGAAATGAGAAGAGGGAGTCGAAGGAGGGAACATATATCATATTTCGTTTTTTGAAAATTACGCGTGATATTTGAGAGATATCGCAAAATTGCTGATTTAATAAAATAATCTACATACACCTGAAACCATTGCCTCAACCTTCATACTTCTTTTATGAATAACTCAAAAATTTTCTTGAAAAGGAAAATTTGGTATAGGACAAAAAATAATTCACATGAAATTTCCCATAGAATGAAAAAACTTTCATTTTGAACCTCTCTTCTCTACCTTCGTACCTGCCAAAAAATGAAAGGACATGGAAAAAAGTTTCGGACAAAAGTTGCTCATTTTTAAATATAACTCCAAAAATATCAAAATAGCAGGGACTGCGGAGGTGGAGGTAGAGAGACTCCATTTTTGCTCGGGGTGGAGATACTGAGGGCACATGGGTAGGCTGTCTAACAGTCCTGCAAATCTTGCAAAAATCCTGTTTTTTGCTGGAACGTGCTGCTTTTTTCGTTTTTTTCAAGAAAAAATGTCATTTATTTCAATTTTGTAAATGAAAAGTTGAAAATTGAGCGAAGTAAAAAATTTTTGTAATCGAACGTCTAGTAACTAATTTTTGAAAAGTCGTCAGTGGCAACCCTGCCAAGGTGACATCTTGTTTTTTCTGGTTTCCTGTTTAGTTTTTAATAATTTGAAATTACTAATTTTTTATAGAATTTTTTCTGATTTTGTGAAAATATGATTTTTATGGGGGAGAGGGGAGCACATTTCGAAAAAGTGCTGCTTAAAAATGTTCATGCAAAAAGTCCCGCTTTTTCGTTTTGAGATTTTGTTAGACGGCCCGATGGAGATCTTTCAGGAATTTCTGGACGTAGGAGGCGAAGGTGGATGCACTAGGAACCCCTCCCCCCACTTTCCTCCCACCATCCCTGAAAATTAGGGAAAAAACAGTATAGTGGAATTTCTGGAGAATTATGAGAAAACATTTCCTTCGCTCTGAAGTGGGAGGGGGGGGGGGTCGTAAAAAGATGATGAACCATAAAAAACTTAATTTTTGCAATCAACTTGCCAAATTTTACGAGTAGAAAACGGGAAAAATAGCATATAGAAAAATGTTTCTCGTGAATGTTTCCTACGAAATAAAGTCGTGCACAAACCATGACTTTTCATGAATGGTGGGGGGAGGGGGCAGCCAAGAGTTGAATTTTTTCTGCTCCCTTTTTCCCCAAAAAACCCACCCCCGTACCTGAGTGCACTCAATTTTTAAGAAATTTTGTGGATTTTTATCTTGGTCATATAAGCTTACTCTATTTGAGGTATGGATTTACGGGGGAAGGGACGGGGCTCAGCGGCAAAATTCTGGGGTGACAAATTTTGAAGAAAAACAATCGAAGAATCAAAAAATATGTGGCGGAAAATTTTGAAAAAAAAATTTGAAAAATTAGGTATTTTGATTAAAGAAATGGAAAAATTTTTCATTGCAATCTTGCCAATTTCCGATTTTTATAATAAATCAATATTTTCTTAATTTT
>FIZU01053929.1:0-10988 GCA_900064475.1 Pseudococcus longispinus
TTGCACATGACCTTTTTAATAGCATTTAAAAAGATGCATAAAAAAGGTTCAATACTATTTTTATTTTTGCGAACCGGTTCTTGAGATATTCACTATTCAAATTTTCAAATACTTCTACTGCCTCGAATATTGTAGTCACGTGAAAATTGCACATGACCTTTTAAATAGTTTGGTTTTTTTTCCAAATTCAAAAAAGTCTAACAAAATGTCTAAAAAATTAGCGTTAGGTAAAAACCTACCTGATTAAATATCTAATTTGAACTTTCTTAAACATTTTTTAAATCCTAAAAGTCGAAATTGCCCAAATCTAAAAATTCATTTGAATTCTTAAAAATTGTCCATAAGTTAAAAAAAGTATGACAAAATGTCTAAAAGTCATCGTCGGGAAATTTCGTCAGGTTTTTCGTAAAAAACATATCCTATGCTAAAACCCACAAAAAAACCATTAACCAATGCGAACAAAGAGAATAAGCATGTAAATAAAATCGATGAACGATTAATGACGTGAGAATAGATATTTCGATACGAAATTGCATTTCCCCATCCAAAATTCCGCTTTGGTCACACCAACGCTCTGCTCTGTACGCATTACCCCTTCCGTTTGGAGCTTTCATTCTCTCATATATGTAATTCTCAGTACTCGATAGAACCATTTTTCGAATTATTTTCATTTCGAACTCAAACGAAAAGGACTGCTTACGTCAATATACGTACTAATACACATCAACCATAAATCATTATACTTAAAACAAAAAATTAAAATACTAAAACAAACGAACATTTATGTTCCCCTTCACTTCCTCTTCCATCACTCGATGCATAACTTAAAAGCGAGAAATCAATCACCCATAAAGTTTCACCCACCTCCGCCATCACCGCATCCATCTGCGAAAACTAAGTCACTAAAAAAATCATATTTTCATGCCAAATAATTATACAACATGAAGTACACGTTTGTCGGATAATCGTTAGTTTTCAAAGTATTGCTACACAATGCTTGTGTACACATTTGCAATTACAACGCAAACGTACGCATGAAATAAAGTAACACTATGTTGGTATTTTTACGAAAATTATTGTTAATTTTAAACGAGAGCGCATTTCACACGTTGACCGATAATTTAAGAGGAAGTACACCGTTGGTCGCATATGTTAATTTTTCTATTGGGTTAGAACGAATTATATTCACTTCCGTTTTGGGTTCTTTTATCGACACCATCATCATCGGCTCATATTAAAGTACTAGGTATATACGTTATAGAAGGTATATAAACGCAATAAAAACGCGATCCGGGCTTACGTTATGTTACGTCGTTGAACTTTTTTTAAATCGTGCAATAAATTTTTAATGAATGAATAAAGCTCCCTCGCGACATCGCCGCGTCCAGCTTCCGAATTAAAATTCACAAAAATACCGCTAGACAGTTACATCGTAAAACTGAAACACGTTCGAAATTAAAAATTTTCCTGGCTTAAATTAAATCCAGCGCTGGACGTATTTAATGCAACGTAGGTAGGTATTTAAAATATGCATCATCGAGTACTTAATCGATCTGTGAAATGAAAACTGCATTATACGATTATCGTCGTGTACAGAAACAAAAATAGGACTACTACCTCGCGATCTATATACCAGTGATTCACCCAACGAGGAAATATGGACGATCGATAATTGCTTTAATAGGCGTTCGGCAGCGAGCAAAATTATTTCCTGATTTTACTTTTCCAGCGTGATACACGTCTGTCTATTTTCATCGGTTAGTTGACGCAATACTAACTACGTATTTCGTTGATTGAAATTTCAAGATGTCTAATTCGCCATTGATTTATTTTATATTTCCTTTAAAACGTATTTTCGTATTATTTGCATAAAAATCGCAGATCTTATCTCAAGCACGGTATATTCTCATTCCCTTTCTTATGCATTCACACGTAGGTATCATTCAAAATTTCAGTCATATTTTTCGATCGTAAAATTTTTTCAAAGGGAATGAATTCTGATGATCAAATTCATCAAAATTTTCAAAATATCAGAAAAATTATAAAAATTTTGACTTTGATGGTATGATGATCATATGGAGAAAATATTAAATTTTGAACCTTTCTTTGACCTTCTCACCATTTTTACTTCAATATTCAAAAATGAATAAAAATTCAAAAGAAAAACGAATTACAATCATTGTTCAAAATAGTGAAAAATATTGCAGAAATTGTTCAAAAAACAAATAATATCTATTTAAATTAAGAAAAAATAGTTGCAATTGCTTAAAAATGGCTGAAAATCACGTAAAAAATATCAATAAAGTTGCTCAAGAGGTCAAAAAATTTTTGAAAAAGTCGAAAAGAATTATTCAAAACGCATGAAGTATTTTTGAACACGAATAAAAATCTAGGTAAAATGGATAGCTGAACATTAAAATTGCATAAAACATCATAAAAATGGTTTAAAATGGGAAAAATCACAAAATTTGCAGGAAAAACTCATAAAATGAAATAAAACTAGAAAAATATTCCTACAATTGTGTGAAATATCGCCAAAACTTTCAGAAAACGTTTTAAACAATATTAAATGCAAATAAGATGATGAAATTGCAATGAAACGTTGATAGATAAGAATAGTAAAAATCAAAAAAATCACTGAAATTGTGCAAAATACTATCGAAAAAATTTTTGCAAATTGTTTGAAAAATTTTCTAATTACAAAAAAGTTGATAACTGCTAAGAATAAAAATTGGTAAAAAATTTCAAACAATTGAAAAAAATATTGCAGTCAGTAGATTTTCTTTTTTAATTAATTTTTTTTCGTGTTTCGACCAATGTTGGTGCCAACTTGACAAAATTCAAACGATTTTAACAACATTATACTAGTAAGTTGATTCTGAAACAATTTTCGTGCTATTTTTTACAATTTTAATAATACTTCAACAATTTTTACGCTTTCTTGCAAAAAAGAAGTAATTTAATGTTTTTATGCAATTTTGAATGAGTCTATGTAATTTTAACAATTTTTTGCAGTTTTCAATCATTTTCTCGATAATTTATAAATATTTTCAACAATTTTGACATCGTTTTGATATTTTGAACGATCTTTTAAATAGGTAATTTTAACGATATATCAAAATATTTTCACAACATTTTGAAGCAATTTTATTAATTTTTCAAGATAATTTAAAATATTTTTATGACTCTCAAACATAATAATTTTTTGCAACCTACATGTGATTAATGATTATCAATAACTTTTTCATGTTATTTTAAATCGATCACCCACATACACGTCAATCGACTTCCTACCATCGAAAAATTTCGACGATGTGACACCACTCTACTCCCTCCATTTATAAAAACACTTCGTTTGTATTCTTCTTTCACAAAAAATTTATTCTTGTTTTATAGCTCAGACTACTTGCAACCAAGGATTAGGTCGAGTAGTATACGAACGATTGCCGGATTATCAATTACAAGGATACGATGACGATACAGTAAGCTCTACAAAATAATTAATTATACTTTCCTATTTGAGAA
The DNA here is from genome assembly GCA_900064475.1 of Pseudococcus longispinus. Taxonomy (NCBI): domain Eukaryota; kingdom Metazoa; phylum Arthropoda; class Insecta; order Hemiptera; family Pseudococcidae; genus Pseudococcus; species Pseudococcus longispinus. Next base: position 3,526 of record FIZU01053929.1, read on the forward strand.
CTTTTTTAAATCAATGTCCTAATCAGGTTCAAGACTCAACGGCACCATTCAGGGTATTGGAAAAATGCCAAGAGCTCTGTTTACGTGATCGAACCGCTAATAATAATTTGGTCCGGACTTGCACAAGTTTTGATTTCCAACCAGGCAGTAGAATAGCTACTTTCAATGGAGGAGTCGAATACGAACAATCGACTTGCTACTTGACCAGAGAACAAGCCCAACCAGAAGGAATAGGAACCCTCGGATTGGTTCCAAATAGTGTCCATTATGCCGAAGTGTGCCTATCATGTGAGTTCTGCACAACGAATTTGGGTACTTTTACAAGACCCATCTTTCACTAATTCTACAACTTTTCTTCTTTTTAATTTTCAGCCAGCCGTATTGAAAGGGAATGCCCTGATAGACGTTACATATTCGAAAGACATCCAAGGAAAAAGCTCAAACTACCTGTTACTGATATTAAAGAATTAATCGCAGCTAATCGAACCGACTGCGAGGAAAGGTACAGAGAAATTCACAAGAGAATCAATCTCAGTGTTTTACAATAAGTATTCACTTTTATCATGCTACAGATGTTTGAATGAATTCACCTTCGTTTGTCGATCTGCAACTTATGACGTGACCACCCACACATGTTGGCTGAGTCGATTCACCAGAAGATCTCATCCAGAGCTTATGGAAGATGATCCTGCATCTGATTACCTCGAAAATACGTGTTTGAATGGTAACTAACATGACCTATAAAGTGGCAGGTTCTTTTTTTTAAATCACGTCACGAGTTACTTATAATTGTGGAAATTTCCACAGCCGAAAGAAGATGTGACGGAGCAATAATATTCGTAAAAGAAGAAAACAAACGTTTGGGTGGTCCATTTGAAGCCGACATCTACGTTAACATCTCCCTTCTGGAATGTCAAGCTCAATGTTTACGAGCAGAGAAGTGAGTTTTCCAACTTAAATGCTTTTAAACCCCTTAAATATCGAACCTTTGTCTTCGATTACAGATATTTTTGTCGAGCCGTCGAATACGACGATAGAATCAAGCAATGTATCATATTCGAAGAAGACTCCATGTCGCAAAGAGACGATCTGCGAACTAGTGGCAGCCCTACTCACGATCTTTACGATCTCGTGTGTCTGGATACCGGTACTCGAGCGATTTTCTTCGGTTTATTTCTAGCTTAGGAATGTTTATCGATAAAAATATGATATTTTCAGTGAAAGGAAACGAATTCCCCGAAAACTCGGCTTTGTTTTCACCCGAAAGTCGAAAACCAGATACCGCTTTCCAAAGATATAGGAACAGTCGTTTGGGTGGAGATTTTCAAACGGAGATCACCGGACGATCTTTGGGCGAATGTTTGGACGAATGTTTACGTCAAGTCAGCTTTCAGTGTCATTCGATCGCTTACAGCGAACGTCAGAGGGTATGTCGATTGAGCAGGTATAATCAACGAGAAGGTTATCGAGTGGTTTACGACCCCGATTACGATTATTACGAAAATTTAGTCAGTAAGTACCCGAGCGTAATGTGTATCCTTCTTAATGACTTCGTTTATACTTGACTGATCTGAAAATTATCCACACAAATGCGTTTTTAGACAGTCCAACTCCGGCACCATTTCAAAGAACTGAACTTGGTCCAGATGCAGCATTTGGAGGTCACAGCAGACCACCGTACGCTCCTTTGGCAAAACCACCAACAGGTATTCGAATCCTATTCCCTAAATCATATTCTACAAAACAATCTTTCACTATTGTTGACTGAATTTCAGGAGCCGGATTCAGCAACGCTTTCGGAGGTGGAACCTACCCCGGCTACTCGGGACCACCGAATCAACAATTACGTCAGCCATACACCCCTTCCAGAGAAATGCCAGGACACGGATATTGGAACCATTTGGGATCCCATTCGACAGATGTTTCCCCCTACAACGCACCCCATGCAACCAGCGGAGCTTATCCAATCGCCAGCATCACTCCAATTCCTCCGGCAAGTTATCCAGGTGTAGGGTCATCTCCGGCATATACCGGTTCGTCACCACCATTAGGAGCATCTTCGTTAGGATATCCTCAACTGACACCCGGAGTGGCATCGTATCCTCCTCCTTTAGCTGGTGGTTACTATCCTGTTGGCTTCGAACCTCCGAGACCGTTCAATGTTAAATGCGAAGAAGGAGATGGATTCAAACAGGTTTAATGTCAAAGAAGTCCTTCCTTGATCGTTCTCTCCAACTTTATGTTTATGAATCTTTATTTTTTTCCTGCAGATTGGAGTCCATCTGAAAATGCGAAAGCAATTCGTCCGAAAAGCATTAGTTGTGCCGAGTTTGACCGCTTGTGAAAGAGAATGCGCAGATTCGCGCGACTTTCTGTGTCGATCTTTCAATTACAGGTTCAATCTTATTCATTCGCTGCACTTCGTTCCGTTTTGAGCATTGAAACTAATCTTAGCATTAATCCTATAGAGCTGCTCCTTACGGCCCGCAAAGAGAAAACTGTGAATTGACCGATCGCGATACCAGAGATTTAGATGCCAACAATCCCAACTATTTTGAAAACGCTGGCGATTACGATTTTTATGAAAGGGCAGCGACAGGTCGAAGTGGACAAGACTGCTTGGATGGTAACAATTAACTAATCTCCTTTGGGAACCCAAACATAGCAATACAATTCTCATTTTTCAACATTTCAACATTCTAGTCAGCCAGACTTGCAGCGAAGATGGAATGGAGTTCACTTTGAAGACTCCTGAAGGATTTCTGGGACGTATTTACACGCACGGTTTCTACGATCGGTGCTTTTACAGAGGTAATGGAGGAACAGTCAATGTGCTGAGGATCAGCGGGGCTCAAGGATATCCAGATTGTGGTACCATTAGAGTAAGTCTGAGGATTCATTCATTGCCACGTTGTCCAATTAACTGTTGAAGATGCAAATCGCAAAATTATGATTTTTGTAGGCTGGAGACATGATGACAAACATAGTCGTGGTACAGTTCAGTGATTTTGTACAGACCAGTCGAGACAGACGATACAATCTAACTTGCTTATTTCGAAGTCCTGGCGAAGCTGTCGTCACGTCAAGTTACATGACCGCAAAGTAATCATCTTTTTCACGACGCGAAACTTCTACGACTTCAATTTTTCAACCTTTCCTTTGAAATTCCAGTGCTGGAAGTCCAGTCCCGATTGAGTATCTGCCGGCAGAGAATTCTCTGACTTCTCGAGTCAGACTCATGATCATGTATCAAGGTCGTCCAACTAATACCATCGCCATTGGTGATCCATTAACGTTCCGAATCGAAGCTCAAGACGGATATAACTACATCAACGATATATTCGCCTCGAATGTCGTGGCCAGAGATCCATATTCTGGCAGAGCTGTCCAACTGATTGACAGATACGGGTACTTTTTTCACTTTTCGCAACCATTAAATCCCTGTTGGCTGTGCAGCTAATCTGCATTACCCTCTATTTCAGATGCCCAGTAGATAATGGTGTATTCCCAGCCTTGGACAGGTCCAGAGAAGGAGATGGATTGGAAGCTCGTTTCAATGCATTCAAGTTACCCGAATCCAATTTCTTGGTTTTCGAAGCCACCGTTCGTACTTGTCGCGAAGGATGTACTCCAGTAAGTTCTCAACTCACCAGAGTCTCATCATACTCGATATGTTTCTCAAATCTCAATACGATTATTTTTCGGATCAGTCTTATTGCACTGGTCCAGCTGGTAGAACGGAATCACTCGGACGAAGAAAGAGGGACGCTGAAGAAGAGTACACAACCGATTTACAAACAAACGATACTAATTCTACCAATGAAGAAGAACGTCTCCGAGAGATGATCAAGGTAAATGTCTCGTAACAACAATGAATGTCTCAGGTGCTCATTACGACTCTTTTTTAGATTTACGAATCACGATCCGATATGCCGGAGACTGATGGTGAAACAGAGTCTGGTTCGCAATCTGCACAACATATTCAACAAACAGAATTACCTGAAGTCTGCTTGACCAAACACGAATATTTTGGATTGCTGTTCATCTTCTTCGTATTCACCGGGCTCATAATGGCCATGGCAATGGTGGCTGGAACTTATTACAGGTAATTTCCTACATCCATTTTCAAAAGTCGCCTTCTCTCAACCTATTTTTCTTCGCAGAAAATACTGGAAAGCAATGAGTAAAACCCAAATTAACAGCAAACCGTCACCAATTTCGAACCCTTGGAGTAGTGTTCGTGCCGAAACAACGGGGAGATCTCAAGGCTCATCTGTCCAAAGTTTATTCTCATTTTTAAGTTTATACTCGCAGCCTCAAGCCAACAGGTACCTTTACCATCTCTTTTCCTCGATCAACATATTTTCTTCAACCCTAATAATAATCACTCTTTCCCCAACAGCTCCAATCAAACTGCCGATGAAACTGTGGTCGAAGACATTCGAGTACCAGATATCACCGACGTGGAAGAAGGTCGAGAAACGTTCAAAGATTCCAGCGAACCTATTTACATTTGTCCGTCGCTGTTCGAAATGCCCAACGATGAGATATCTTGAACGCAGCACTAACTCTTCTCTTCGTTCTTCTAGTCAAGTTTGCATTTATTGTACTCGCATGTGCTCCGAATTCCAATTCAATCCCAAACGTAAGTAAAACCTTGGGACACCAATACACGAAACGGATTTTTACACTTGCCAACTCTTCAATGAAGAAGAGGACAGGTAGGTCCCATATGAAAACTTGCGGTAACCATCAACGCCCAAGTGATCCATGTAAATAATTTCCAGCCACGATTTCGTAAACTAATTTAATATTCTACTACAGAGAAAAACTTGTATAAAAAACAAAAACTTACTGTCAACACTCATTTTGTTCCAATTAAAAGCTAAGCTTGTCGATTATTTTTCAATTATTTACAAAACCTGAACTGAATTACGTCATTGATCCGCGTCCTGTCGTCCGTTACGAAGAAATAAAAGGGGAAAAAATAAACACGCGAGTTCTTTTTTTATTGTACGAGTATGTACAAACTACAATGCCATCGAATACAGACACACGATTCTTCGAATACGCCTGCTATGACCGAACCCGCTGCCAACGCGTTGCCGAATTTTGTAATAATAAAATACGAAAAGATAATCAATCACCATCAAGATATTCCCCAAAGCATTTAGCAATTATTTTATCGCGCGTACGTATAGTAGACTTTTCATGTACAACACGGGTTAACCCGATCAACAGGTACATAATATTATATTATTACGATTTCCAAGCACGTATTTTCCTCGTCCGTTGCCCTGTCCTGTTCCTTCCGACGCAGCTATCTCTTCGAATTATTTACTTACGGACCATACGTCGGAAAAATTATCTCTGGTTTATGCCATATTTCTCGAGGCATCTTTACTCGTTGTGGAATTTTCAACGTTACCTCGAACGTAGGTAGATACACGTATTCTGCATTATGATCGAAAAATTATTCGAATTTTTCTCAGGGATGCAATGGCATGTTCGAAACATCGTGTTGGTTAAAATACTGTTTAAAACGTTTTTTATAGCTCTTTTTTTCGAAAAAATTACATTTTTTCTTTCAAATATGCACTTTAACCTGCTGTTTTACAAGATGAATATGAAAAAAACAAACCATTCTGAAATTTTAAATAAAATCGCGTTCATGAACGGCATTTTTTTACGAGCTATTATCAGAGCTCGTAAAAAACAACCCTACTAAAACGCATTTTATTTCTTCAATTTTTCATTTTTTTTTCACTTTTTTTATTTTAAATCATTAAATGGGAACATAAAATAAAATATCACCGATAACTATGACAGTTGCAACCTCAAATAGTGGACTTAAAAATGAAAAAATATTGAAAATTTTCAATTTCTGCAATGTTTTTAATATCAATACCATAATTTTCATGATTTATAAGTGTTTCAAAACAACAGAACATTTTTTTTTTTTCAAAAAACCGGTTTTTAAAGTTTTGATTTTTTTATACAAACACGAATGTATAAGCTTTTTTGACAGCAAATCATTCGCAACTCCAAGAGGATCTCAGTAAACAAATGATCTTAAATTAGAAAATCACGAAACACATGGCCTAACATAAATCTTGAGAACTGAGTGATGAATCAGAAGTCAACTTTTCCAAATTTTTTCGTCTCAATGGACCCAATTAATTTTCTATTAATCGTGTTCGAAATTTACCCAAACACAAAATATTACAAAACTTACAATCACGTGTTTAGATTTCGACTTGCATAATCGAAAATGCTGAATTCAAGAGTCGTTTTCGAACGATTTGTTCATAGATCAGTACATTAATACTTATGTTCCAAACAATATGCAATCTATAACAAGGAGATATTTTGAAGGTAGAAAACGAAGTGCCTTGCGAATTGCTTTAAATTGAGGAGAGACGGAGAGCGGGGTAAACTTCAAAACTGAAAATTCAATTTAAAAAAAAAAACTGAAATTTCATGTAATTCTACAACTAAATTTTTTTAAAGAGGCAAGTTTGCAAAATGTGCTAAATTATGAAAAAAAAATTTCATTTCTTAGGGAATATTGTAAAATAACGAACAAATTATTATTTTTTTCATGATATCTTACGAATTTTTTTTTGTTGCAAAACTCACTACACGACTTTCTCTCTGTTTTTATCCATTGAATTTCAAAAGAATTTCAAAATACTCCCCTCTCCACCTCTCCCCTAGCTACAAAGTATTACAATTCAATTTTGAACAATTTTACAGATAGGAGAAAATGGATCTGCTTCTCTTCTCAGAAAAATAAAAATTTGATTTATCATCTACAAAGAAATGTTCTAATAAAGAGGGGATAAATGGTAAACATTTTTCACAATATACAAAAGTTACCCCCTCCCCCCACTTCAAACAGAATTTTTTTAATATTCAATTTTCAAGTTCAAAAAATGGAAGGAAGCTTTGTTTAATATGAACTAACATCGTTGAGAATGAAGAAAAAATTGAGGAAAATTCAACATAAGTGAGGAAAATAGAATGGAAAAAGTTGCATTTTTATTGAAATTTTTGTAAGAAAATAATGTAAGTTTCCAAATTGTGGTAAAACTCATTAAAAATACAATAAAAATCAATAAATTTTTATGAAAGTCCCGAAAAATATGAAAATATTGGAATGTTAGCAAAATTTCTTTTAAAATCAGCAAAATATTGTAAAAATTCGTCACGTTTCTTTGAATTTACCTAAGCCAAAATTTTGAACAATTTGGACCAAATTTCGACGATTTTCAAGACATTTGATCGAATTTTTGACAATTTTTTTTCAATTCCATATTAAAAATTGAAAACTCTACTTTTACACTAATCAAGTACAGTAAATACTTAGATTACTTGTTAAACATCACGATTCCTTTAGTAGACCTAATTTTGACATGGATATGTCTAATGGCTGGGGTCAATCCTGAAAAAGTGTCCAAATT
>FIZU01053932.1:0-12022 GCA_900064475.1 Pseudococcus longispinus
CGAAATCGCAATTGAAACGGTATACATGTCACTAAACTAGTGAAAACTACCCCCCCATGCGCGCGTACACGTATACGCGTACGCGAGTTCCTCATAAAAGGTAAAAATCGACCACCAAAGTGGGAAACGTAGACTCGATTACACATGACACATTCTCGTATTTCCTTGCAAAAATATTTCGAAGTGAAATACCCTGCACGGATTGGTTTAAACCGTTGAACAAATTCAGCAAAGTTCAACTGGAATGCATTGGACGAATTTCATTTCAACATTTAAAATACATTGTGAAGAGGGTCATTCTGAAATATATCTAATTACAAGTACTTTGAAAAGATTGACGAAAGATGTGTTTATGGTTCAATTTCAATGTTTTCTAGGATTTAAAAAAAAATTCCAACATCATTCATACCCTCATAGATTCAAAATTCGAAATACAGTATGTTTATTTGTACTTACTACTTACCCCGTACACAGAAAGTATAAGATATTATTGAAAAAAGACTACCGCTAGAGCAAAAAGAGGGCAAAAACTTTCAAATGATCAATGTTCAAGAAAAGAAAACACTTGTCTAATAAACCAATGTTTAGCGAATTTGACGAAAAATCTCATATTTTCTCTCAAAAATCAACTTCTAAATTTTTAATTCATGTTCGAGTTCAAGAAAGGGAATAGATTTTAAATAAGTACCTAGTAGGTAAAACTTTTATTTGTACCAAAAATTCATTATACGACATTAGAAATTACTCCCCAAGCGAAACGAGGGCAAAAAATTCAAAAAAAAACTGTCCAAGGAATTATCTGACAAAGAAACTAAGAAAAAAATGTAAGACTTACTTCGATCTTTATCTGTCCATTCAAAGTTTCCACACTTTTCATCAATTGATCCATTTTCTTGTTTTCATTGCTCGTCATATTCAGTGCTGAAGTCGGACTAAAAACGAGATTTCTGTTTTCTCAAGTTTCACGAAAAAATCCTCACGTGTCAATATTAGGTAACCCTTTAAATAATTCTCTAATAATATGGCGATTGTTTTGTTATCGCTTCGACCACGAAGTGTTATCGTATCCCACACTTGACGATCCAACTGAACTAAGATGAAACTAAGGAAATTCCTAAATAAATGCACATCAGCAGTTTAACACATGTTCGCTTTTTCAATTTTTTCATTTTTGATGAAATTGACGGTTAACGTATGTTGACTTAACACCACAAATTGAAAATACGAAAAACCATCAAAGAAATTTCTTCTCAATGTATTGAATTAACAGGCAATAATTATTGTGGCATTTTACTTCTTCAGCGTGAAATTCTCACAGCAGTTCTATAATTGATTTCATTGATTTTTCATATTATTCCAGTTTAAAAATAACAACAAGTTTTGTTACTTTTATTTTGTACTTGTTTTTCTTGGATTTCTGCAGCTTTCCAGCATCAGATAATATCAACAATTGAATTATTATGTATGATTGTAAATTTTTAAAATAAACAAAGGGATGAAAAACTTAAATACAAAACATAATGGTTTAAAAAACAATCACTTGTATCAAGTCGTGGAAAAAATATTTATAACAACTTCCGAAAACAAATTATATACATGCAAGGTACAGAGAAAATTATCTCAACGAGTTCGAAACAAACGAATCAGCAATACATAAGAAAAATTAAACTTATAAAAATAAAAATGCTCATTAGAATTTTCTTATTTTTACGTCAGCGGAAATTAATATACGTAGTTCGCCTTCCTTTTTCTGGTACTTCGACTCGCTCGAAACACTGGTGCAAGTGGCTCTGAAGCTAGACTAGGTTTGCCCAGGGGATTATTTTCAGTGACTCCGTTAGTTACCTAAAGTATAAGAATTATAATTGAATGAATTTTAAAATTTACACTCGCTTGGCGAGTTTCTCAGTAATAGGTACGACTTATTAGTGCAATGAGTAGTGTAGACTAGAACGTACCGTAGTTGATTTCGAATTAGAAACCACAGTGGCAGGATGAGGTATTACTGGTTTCCCATTTGTTTGGTTATTTGGTGCAACTTTATCCAAAGTTTGGCTCGTCGTGGTCGTTGGTACAACTTTATTGGCAGTAGTTTGGCTCGTCGTGGTCGTTGATACAATTTTATTGGAAGCAGTTTGGCTCGTCAATGTTGTTGGTAGAACTTTAACCGAAGTAGTTTGACTCACAGCGGTTTTTGGTCCAATTTTATTCAAAGCAATCAGCTGACTTTCTAAGGAATTCCACTTATCTTCGGCCTTTTTTCGAAGCGCCTTCTCACTTTCTAATTGTTTAGTCAAGTCGTCGATTTTTTTCTGCACAAATATACGTTTGATGAAAACATCGCAAATGAATAAGGAATTTAGAACTTCAATCATTTTTTTAACCAACCTGTAAATTTGTTTGCGAGCTTGTCGCGTATGAATGTAGAGATTTCACACTAGTTAGTTCTCTGTGAATGCTATTGTATTTTCGCTGTAAATTTACAATTGGAAATGAAGCCAAGAAATACACTTATACTCGCTAAAGATAGACATTTCTGATACCTGTAACGACGTTTTCTCATTTTGAATTCTACATTTTTCATCTTCTAAAGATTTTATTCTGGTCGTTAATCGAACCTTTTCATCTTCTAAAGATTTGATCTTCATCGTCATATCCTGTTTGTAAGTTTCGAAATCTGTCTCCAATATGTCCATATGTAGGCATTTCTTCATTGACGAAATCATCGTTTCTTGGTCTTCGCACTTTTTTTTGTAATTGTGTACCTGAAAACATGAAAAAGACGACAGATATCAATAAAAGATACAGAACTGCGGATATTTTTGGCGAATTTCATTCCAACATTTGAAATACAATACATAAGTTCGAGTACATAATTTTAGGTATTCAAAGGTGTTTCATATGGCGAAGAAGAATGAAAGACTTACTTCGATCTTTATCTGCCCATTCAAAGTTTCCACACTTTTCATCAATTGTTCCATTTTGTTGTTTTCAATGCCTGTCTTATTGGGTGTTGAAGTCTGACTCAAAATCGGGGAAAACGAGATTTCTGTCTTCTTAGGTTCCATGAGCAAAATCCTACGTGCCAACATTAAATAATCCTTTAATAATATGGCGATTGTTTTGTTATCGTAACTAATCAAAAATTAAACTGAAAATATCATCGATTCGAAAGTTTTGACACTCTTGACAAACTAAATGAATTATAAGATGAATTACGGGGCAAATTTTCACATAAAAGCACATCAATACCTGTTCGCTTTTTCAATTTTTGTCGAAATTGACGCTTAATAACACCAAAAGCTCAAAACCAATCAAAGGCAATACGACATTGAACCAACAACCAATAATAACCGTTTATAGTTTCGTTTGAATTCGATATTTTTAAATTTTCAACCAATAGTAACACTGCTTTCGGAATTGATGCTGCCAGAGTACGCGCATTCTTCAAGTCAAACGGATTTAATTTCGACGTAAACAATACGCATCAAAATCTTTGAAGAGTGATTAAGGAAAAAAGGAATTTATTTGTAATGCTTAATTTTGTTACTTAATTAACGTTTATCGACTTTAAATTCATCTTGATCGTTATTCCGCGTAATTTATGGAACACTTTGGCAAATGGTCACTATCTGAAAGTATAAAAAGTAAGTACAACGTTATATTTTGGTTGGCACATCTGGCGAAGATTTTTGCAGATGGTTGACACCGATTGCACTTAATCTCGTAATTGTCACCAACATTTGCGTTATAAGAGTTCAACTATCGCATAGATACTTTTATTAGTAAATATCTAACTTCGCGTTAATTATATGGGTATTTTAACGAATCTTGATTGAAATTTGCGTTGAAAAATAACATGGTCGTGTTCTCGTATGAGTAGATACTGCGGTGTAGATATTTATTTGGTACTATAAGCTTCCTGAAAATTGGAGTTTTTTTTTCTAATTCGCGGTATTTCTCATTTTGATGATTAATTTCTAGCTTAGGACATTTTGACTAATCCATTATGCAATTTTGTTGTAACATTTTATTACCAGGTGTAATTTTTATTCATCGCATCGGGTACGACGTTCCTAATTTTTGATCAGACAAATAGTAGGAAAAACAACTACACAAATGTACACCCTATTGTTAAATTATTACTACCTACGCCAATTTTATTTTTCACGTTATCAACTACAAATGTAGGTAGACTTGTTCGCGATACCAGAACATTGTTAACGTAGAATCCAGTTCGCCTTGATCTCTGATTACTAATTTCAATTTTTACACCACTTATTTGTACAATCTTGTTATTTTATCTGATTAATTGAATTTCATTTTGATATGGAAATGTGCTAAAATGTAAGTAACTGAGCCCTATCTACCGCGAAGCAGTTTTTTAATTTTTTCAAAATCATAATGTTAGAAGGTATGTAATTCATTTGGAGTAAGTTTTCCTCGATGTTTGCAAATTTTAGCTGTTGTTTTCTCTACGTATCGTCTTTGTTCAACATTGTACAATTTTGTTTATTTTCCTAAATATTACGTAGGTATATTTTTATAAAAATGCTTGTATTGTCGTAATCATCGATACTTCTTCGCACTACGTCATCGATCACGAACAATACAAAACTACTAACAATTGTTCGATTGTGTAGTTAAATTCTACTAATATTTTATCGTCGATTGTTGATTATTTTTCGTGTAAAAATATGCGTCGATTTTACTCCCTTTCCAATTGGGAATTTTTATTGGAATATTTTATGAAAGAAAACCACACGAAGCATTTTCTCTCATAATTATCTCGTAAGCATTTATACAAAGCTCGTTGATAAATAACGAAATACGAATCTGCGTAGTATTCCAGTAATGAAAAATAACTCGATTAACGCTTAGTTTTGTTTACATTTTGAGCATTATTATGCAATTTCACGTGCTCGCAATTGTTTACATTGTACTCGTACGAAAAACTGTCTATAATGTCGTCCTATTTTTTATTTACTCTGGTTTTGAATAAGTGAATTCACTACAGAGTTTTATTTTCTATGCTTCGAATCATTGTCAATTCGATGATTTCTTTATCGCTGTGCCAGAGATCGAGGTGAATGATTGTTATCGGTCGAAAGTATTGGAACATTTTACATTATCAGTCTTCAACGATTAAAGCGATAAGATGTTGCATTATCGGAAACAAATGCATGTGGTGAAGGGGGTATTTTGTGAGTGTGATAAAAATGGTATAATCATTGCGTTCAGGTTCAGATGTTCAAAAGTTATAATTGAATAGTACAATTAAAAATTTAATTATGAAAATTTTTCTTTGAAATTTAAAGTTTCCTCGCACACGATTAATCGCATATAGAACATCTTAGTAGATATGTGTTTTGTTCTGGGAATGTCATAGGAATAAAGTACAAATAATATGTAAAGTATAGTTTAATGTCTAACGATTTTTTACACATAAATTTTTAAATCAATTTTTCTGCAAAAAATTTAAAAAAAAACAATTTTTCTGCAGAAAAATCCATTTAAAAATTTGTCTGTAAAAAAATCTGTAGACATTATAAACAATGCTTTAATACCTACTGTTGAAATTTTCAAAAAATTATACATTTTTTCAAAAATTCAATAATTTTTAAACAATTAGGACATTTTTTAAAAAATTACACATTTTTTTAAAATTCAATAATTTTCAAAAAATTATACACTTTTCTAAAATTTAATAATTTTCAAAAAATTATACATTTTTTTAAAAATTATGCATTTTTTCAAAAATTATACGTTTTTTCAAAAATTGTACGTTTTTTCAAAAATTATACGTTTTTTCAAAAATTATACATTTTTTTAAAAATTTAATAATTTTTAAAAAATAATACATTTTTTCAAAAATGTAATAATTTTCAAAAATTTATAAATTTTCAAGAATTTAATAATTTTCAAAAAATTGGAACATTTTTTCAAAAATTCAATAATTTTCAAAAAATTTTACATTTTTTCAAAAATTAAATTTTTGGTTCAAAATGCTGACCCTGTTTGATAAAAATAATAATGGTACATCATCATTATTTACTGCCTTTAATCTTCGTAAATAGATTTCAATGATCATGAATGATCTCACCCTCACGATAGTTAATTTTCGATAAATTATACTCGATTTTGTACGGTTTCAGTAATTCATGTCGATTTTTTCGTCATTATTGAAAACAAAGTGGTAATTTATGGTAAATATGTAATTTACAGTTGAGTTTTGAAAAATGAGAGAATCGTGATAATTGACAGTCGACGCTGAAGCAATGTAAATAATAAATTGCCCCATTCTAATTGAGCCATGATCCCAAGCTTGAGAAATTCCGTCCAAGTGTTGCCAAATTTTGACCATTGTCGTTAATTACCAAAGTAATTGAAATGAACGAACTATCGGGAATTTCAAAGTGACAATAGCGCAAGACTTTCGGGACTTCTCATTTGTTGATATTTACATTTTTATTCGAATTGATGCTCGGGCTATGAATAGAACGGATTTGACAATAATTTAGAACATTTATGGTAATTATGGCGAAATAATGATAATGTGAAGTAATTATTTTTTTGGTACGTTCTATGAAAATTAGCGTGCTAATTATTTCTAACTTCGTAAATTTGATAGCGCGCACCTCTTAGGCTCTTAATTAATTTTTCGCAATTTTATATTCGGTAATTACGGTAAATTAATTACAAATATTGGTAATTTTGTTGATTTATTGGTAATTGTGTATAATAGTTGTGAAATATGCAATATTTCATGGTTTTCTTGATAGAAATCCGATAAAAATGTGATTATTACCTTCGGGTAATTTTTGGTAATTACGGTAATTCGTGGTAAATTGATGAATTGAAGAGAATTCGGTATCGCTGAGATAAAAGAATAGTTACGATTGATAGATTGATGGTTAATAACGTAAATGGTTGATAATTGGATTTCTGTAATTTTTGGTAATTACGGTAAATAAGTGGTAATTGATGATTTACACTAGAAACTGTGTACAAGCTCAAAGCTGAATGAAATAGTGATTGAAACTGATTAATAATTGATTGTAAATTACATTGGTAAACCATGAAATGATTCGGTAATTATCGGTAATGACGGTAAATCGATGGTAATTGATGGAAATATCGTGTAATCGAAGTGAACTTTCGCTCATTTTTACCCAAATAATACTAACAAAGATAATTCAATCTTGGTAATTTTCGGTAATTACGGTAAACCTATGGTAATTATTGTTAAATTGACGATTGCTTGTAAAATCTATGCAAATTAGGTAAAATTACAGTCGTAATTGCTGAAATAATAACGATTAAAAATTTTAATTGATAATTCAACTCGGTAATTTTTGGTAATTATCTCGAATTGATGGTAATTGGCGGTAATTAACGTAAAATTAATGGTATTTCTACCGGTAATTGCGAGTGGATTTCAGTTTTCACCCCTGATGATATTTTACAGCCGCGTAATTCATTAATCATGTCTTCCAAGATACCCGTAGAGTGGCTAATTTATCCTTTGTCGTATTTTTCGGTATTCGTAATAAAATCAACCCGACGAATCAACGTGATTCTCGACGATTAAAGTGCATATCACGAGAAGACAATTAATCGCGAAAAAAAAATACCCAGCGATACGAAACGCAGCGTGATGTACGTGCTAAAAAAACGACCAAAAAAAGTGAGAGAAATGAAAGACAGAAAAAAAAATTCATTAACCTTGATTATCGAACGTAAACGTATATATCAGTTAATGGGTAGGGCGTTTGTTTCAAGGTTACGGGTAATAATTATTTTTATCTATTTAGGAAAAGCTGACGCTCTTCTTTGGATAGAACCGCGCACCTGAACTAGCAAAACTCACTCATTCGTCGTCGTAGTTCGACTGACTATTTACTCGAGCGAAAAATAATTATCGAGAAACGATGTGCCTGCGTTGTACCAGAATACGTATCTTACCTACGAACCCTGTAATTTCTTCATATTTTTCGCGAACTCATTCGTTGTCTTTTGTGCGAGAGTATGGGAAATTTTTTTGGCAAAGTAGGTATTTTATTATCTTAAAATATACGCTCGAGATTTCGTAACCGAACTATTTTTACGTCGAACATTGGCTGTTTATTGTAATCGTACGGTCGTCGTATCGTGTGTTTGTTGTTTTTTTTTTTTCAATTTTACGACACAGTGATGACATAAAACAAATGCTGAGGGAAAAAAGGGCGAGAAAAATCCAGGAAAGTACCGGCGACGCAATCGACCTTCCAACTGATAAAAATTTTTCGCCATTGGGTTATCATATCGCATGTATCGAGCTCGAGTGCATAATACGATTACCATCTGAGTTAAATTTCGCGTATAATCGTGTTGTACGTAATTGTGTTGTGATTATTACGCCGAGTCCGTTCGATTATATAATTTAGTCGTTTTTTTCTCCTTTTTTGCTCTTTTCGAATGAAAAATTTTTAATGTTTGTTTTCAAAATGGAGCCGTGTTGAAAGGTACTCGTATATTATGGATCATTTATCGGTTATAATGAAGTTTTTTAATGTAATTTACAAGCATAGAGCTTTGCGGTGCAGTTACCTACCAAGTATGTAGTACGTAGACATACTATAAAAGCTATACCAACCGATATGTATAGGTCGTTGTTTAATTATTCGTACTCAAGGACTTAATCGCCTTCAATTTTTTTCTTTATCGTATATTCGTACGATATTTCGGTTTGTAATATTTATATATCGATCGTAAATTCTCGTTTTGGAAACGCAATTTTGTAATTGTGTCAGTAAGGTATTGGAAAATCTCGGCATAGGTGAGATGAGTAAAATTGGTAGGTCTTTTTCGAATCGTTTGATTATAATTTGCGGATAATTACGTATTTAATGTACGCAGGCACACGTGATTAATTATATTTTCTAGTTTACGAAGGAAAATGTTGCTAATTTTTCCATTTTTTTCACTTGTTTCGCAGATTTTAAATAAGATTGTCGTGTACTCGTCAAAGTATATCGAATAATGGAGATACCAACGATAGAAGGGGCTCATCCGATACCGATTGTGATCTCGGAAGAGCAGCATATGTTTTCATTGGATGAAGAAGCGTTAGAAGATATCCTACTCCAAGATCACATCAAAGATTGCAATGCTGTCGTCGTATCGGTGGCTGGAGCCTTTCGTAAAGGCAAATCGTTCCTTTTGGATTTTTTTCTTCGATATATGAATTATATGGTGAGTTATGGGCCGAACGAGCCTGTGAAATTTTTTCTTTTTCTGTGTAAATAACATTGTCATGTTGGATTTTTAAAAAAGTGGCAGGGAAGGAATTTCTCTCGATTATTCGTGCAAAATTGAAGGATAAATGGAGAATATTTTGTTTATGAAAGTGATTTAGATTTTAATTTTTTGGGGGTTTGTTTCATTTTTTATTGTGTTTACTCCCCCCCTCCTCCCCCCTCTTCATCGAATATTCTTCTTCTTACCACGAACCTTCGTGGGGAATTTTGATCAAAAGTGGTTCAAGTGGTAGTCCATGGCCCATAATCACATCACCACAAATTTGACTGCAAACTTTGAATTTGGCGATCTTAGTTGAAATCCAAGGTTTGAAAATTGCAAAATTGCAATTTAACAAATTTTTCAATGATTGATTGTGTCCCCAGATTTGTTTATTCGATTTCAATTTTCTCAGGGAAATTCTTAAAATATTTCTAATTTTGCGAATGAGGTGCCTCCAAAGTAATAGAAATTGTTGCAAAATTATCGTTCGAATTACAATTTTTCACCATAAAAAATTAATGGCCAGATTTTATTTTGTAAAAAAGAATCAAGGTATTTCGAGAATAATTTCTTGAATTTTGAGAAAAATTTGAAAGCAATGTACTGTCTTTGAGTTAAAACAAACAGTTATCTCCTTCGATATTGATTATAGTCAAAAATTGCATTCAATTTTTTGGTTTGTTTTATAATTCGAATTTCAAAGAAGCCAGTGAAGCGATCAATCTTTTCGTAAAAAATTGTGTTTAATTACAATTTATTTGTATTTGGCCAATTTGAAATTTTGAATTTCCATTGAGACTCCTGAACTCAAAACTGACAACCTAATGTTACCAAAAAAAATGTCAACTCGACGGTTTTCTTTACTTTTTTTCATTTCTTTGTAATTTTCTTATATTTTTTCAAGTTTTCTAAATTTTTAGTTTTGATCTTTCTTTTTTTAAAATTAAAATTATTTATTTTTTCGTAATTTTTTTTGAATTTAAAGTTGACTAGAAGGCTTCACCCGAACAGCCCCGCATCCCTGAAGTATTTTTGCTTCGCTCGAGGGTAGGTCTTGAAATTTTTCCCCAAAAAGTTGAAGAAATGTCAAAAAATATTTTAAATATTGCAAAATTCTGATTTTTTCTGTGCCTAATTAAAAAATTGTTAGACCTTGATTATAAAATTTTGGACTTCAATGTTCGATGACTTATCTACCTACACGTCAAAAGAAACATTTTGGAGGGAAAATGGTCAAAATCAGTCTGTTATCGGAGAGGCTGGCATGGCGAATTGTCATAAGGTTTTTTCATCTCCAAAACAG
The DNA here is from genome assembly GCA_900064475.1 of Pseudococcus longispinus. Classification (NCBI taxonomy): domain Eukaryota; kingdom Metazoa; phylum Arthropoda; class Insecta; order Hemiptera; family Pseudococcidae; genus Pseudococcus; species Pseudococcus longispinus. Next base: position 10,586 of record FIZU01053932.1, read on the forward strand.
TTGAAAAAATGTCTAAAATGATTAAAAAATAACAAAATTGATTTTTTTTCAATCCTTTTGAAAATTTGTGGGCTTTCATGATTGATGACACATTGTAGACGTCAAAAAAAACATCTCGAAAAAATGGTTAAAATCGGTCCATTTGGAGAGGCTGACGAACTGAAAGTTCAAAAAAAAATGACAAAATTTTGATTTTTTTCTGCCCCAAATTTGAAAAAATTTTCCATAAAATATTGAAAAGGACAAAATGTTTGCAAAAAATGTTGAAAAAAAGTTTTAAAAATAACGAAATTTTGATTTTTTTTCTATCCCAAACATGGGCGTATTTATGGGGGGGAGTCGTGTCCGGATACCCCCCTCCTTGGCGACCGAAAAGTTGAAAAAAATGATGAAATTTAAGCATTTAAATGTCATTTTGAGAAAAAAAATTTCGCTCGAGCGAAGGGGTATTTTTAAAAATTTCTCATGAAATTTTTTTTTTCGTGAAGATCCCACCCTCCCCTCCTTGATGGCCTGTCTGGCTACGTCACAGATCCCAAAATTGAAAATGTTTGGACCATTGATTCTTGATGATACACCTAGAGTCAATAGAAGAGAGACATCTTGAAAAAAATGGGTTGGTTCTAATTTTTGGAGAATATTTGGAGGTCGTGGAAGTCACTAAAAATCGTAAAAAGTGAAATATTTTCAATAATTTCCTCTCAATTCTGAAAAAATTTAGCAGAAATTTGATCATTTTTTACTCTTTCCGTGAGAAATATTCAACATTTTTTTGGACTCCGTGAAAAAAAATCTCAAAAAATGCATGAAATACCGACAAAATCCATTACAACCCTAATTTTCATTTTTTTTTTTTTGTTATTTTTAGACGACGATTTTTTTGAAATTTTTTTGAAAATTTTTCGGTTTTGAAACTTTTTTTTCATTTTATGTTTTAAATATTTCGTATTGAATTTTTATACTTTATTTTCATTTTTCGGAACCTTTATCGCATTTTTTTGGGAGTAGGTATTTTTTGTACATTGTACCAATTTAGCACGTTCTTGATATTGATTTTTTTTGAAATTTTCATACGTTTTTTATGATTCAGTTTTTACGAATTTTTTTGAATTTTTCAAAAATTCGAACCAAGTTTTTTTTTGAAATCAAAATCATTATTGCTCTTAGTAATTTTTAAAACGAAGTGAATTTTTTCTTTCGAATTTTGTGTATTATTATTAGAGCTTTGAATTTTATGAAATTGCATATTTCGACCCAAAATGCATAGTTTGCATATTTTTGGCGTGAAAAGTGCATATTTCAGCATATTTTGACAATTTTTGCATTTTTTTTGCATTTTTTGAGGTTTTGCCAAAATTAAACCGAAGTAATTAATTTCTGGCCATTTTTTTCCAAAATTGCCAAACTATAAAAAATGCCACCAAAAAGTGTTCAAAT
>FIZU01053936.1:0-26429 GCA_900064475.1 Pseudococcus longispinus
CTAAACATTATTTTTTACATAAAAAAAAGTAGTTCCTTGAAAATCCGTCAGATCGCGCTTATTATAGTCCGAAGAGCACTGGTATTCAATATTCGTACCCTATTCCATATTCGTACCTTCTCCTCTAAATCAGGATAACTTTCTGATATTTTGTCAGGCAGACTTCTTGGATATGGAAAATTTCAGATATTACGCTGACTTCCAGACATTTTGTCAGACTTTTTTGGAGTAGGAAAATTTTTTGGATAATTTTTACAATAAGTATTTGAACTGATCATTATTAAATTTTTGACCATTTCAACAAACATTTTCAACAGTTTTCAAAATTTTTTTACCTATAGGTATAACGATATTTGTACTTACTTATTTTAAATTTTCATGATTATGAAACAAAATTTCGCTACATAGCAGCGTAGCGATAAAATTTCCTGATTACTGACATAGAAATGTTTCTCCATATGTCAAAAATCATGAAAATTGAAGTTATGGTTGGTTACTTTTTTTATGAAAAATTGCAGTTTATTTTATTTTTTCAAATTTTAAACAAATTTTTGTGATTTAAAAATGTTGTCGAATTTTTAATTTTTTCAAACTGTAGAAGTTTTATGATTTCAAACTTTTTCAAATTTCTTTGTTTTTTCATTTTGTTTTGTTTAAATTTTAACTTCCTAAAATGTTTTGTATTTCTTGAAGAATTTTTGTGATTTAAAAATTTTTTTAATTAAATGTACTCAATATAGTTTTTTCCAACTATTGAAATTTTTTTCATAATTCCAGATTTTTTTCAAATTTTTTGATATTTTTCAATTTCCAGTTTTCCAAAACACTTTATCAAATATTTTTTTCAATTATGAAATTTTTTTCAAATTGAAAGCAAATTGAAACCACAAGGGCACCTGTAGAACTCATCTAACCAACCCCCGTTGTAAAAACTCACCACCAAAATTTTTGTCCGTCACCCTCATCCATGTCAGAGTTCCAGAATCATCACCTCTTATGTATCGAAAATTCACTACGCGATATCTTTTGAGGAGTTGGGTGAAAAATTCTGAAATTTTCCAGATTGTGGGCACTATGTTACCTTTTTGATTTTGAGTCTAGAAAAAAATGTATACCTAAGGGTATTACAAAATTTTGAAAAAAATCAGCCATGTTACCCCACTCTCCTCCCCCACAATTGTCGTTTTTTTAAAATTCCAAAGTGCAAAAAATTTAGAAAATTTCAATGAATTTTTTTGAAAAAATGTTCACAAATATAACCAGCAACCACCTAGTGCCCACAATGTATGAAAATTTCAGAATTTTTGGGTGCAGGGTTCAGAAATTTTGATGGTGAGTTTTTGCAACAGAGGTAACATTTAGGACCCCTTTCGAGATGATTTGGTGTCAAGGGTCGATTAAACCTTCCTCTCAAGGAAGACCCTTTAAAGAACAGATTGTAGTTTTTCAAAAAGAATGGGCCAAATCATCACTTGGACGAAATTTTATATGTATCGGTATTCGTAATTCGTACGTGTAGGCTTCCCCTATAATCCTCTGCATGCATGTTCGTGATATGTTAATCACCCCGGCCAGTCAGCGTGTTTCTCTGTATCCCTATTTCATTTATTTGGAGGTACTTCATCATCCGCACGCCACTATTATTCAGCGGGGATAATGTATCAGTATTTTAATCAGAATTATCATCTCATTTTTCAGTCAACTTTACCGCAAATGCAGCCTTTTAAACGCCTAAACGAGGTAAGTCTCGAATGGCAAAGTATACCCCTATCGTGTGGAATTATATTTGACATTTTATTCGTTCGTAGTGACCGCGTATGTACGTACACGTGCCGCTATGGAGGTGCCTGTGATCACTGGAATTTTACGAAAGTCTCCAGAAATGAGTAGATCGTCGGCCATGCAGTTGAATCACGATGAGGTGAGTTTTGATTGGATTTCGCATAAAATTGAATTCGTATTGCCAAAAGTTTGCTTTTCACGTGTCGTATGCTTGTAATAATTCGAAATATCGAATCTTCGTAGTAAAATTGAGTAATTTATGACGACAGATGTGGAAACTTGTTGAAAAAATTTTTCAATTTGAAGAACTGTCGAAGAAATCGAAATGTAAATTATGTTATTTCGGACACGAGCTTTGGGTCGGTTTGAAGTTGATGTTCGGGTGTAATAAAAGTTTATACGACTGAACAACTGTCGTTTCGTGGTTTAGAAACGTGTGGCATTTGGCTTGGCTCCGGATAAAACGACTAGACGAATGTTCTGGGATTCGGTTGATTAATAAAATGGTATTACGATATCATAACTTGTCACTGTTTCGTCCTTAGGATACCATAAATATGTATATTCCGGGTAAAACCAATAAACCTAACGAGTTTTTAATTGCATAGGAGGCGTTCGGTTGTGGAATCCTCGTTCAAAGAATCGTCACTTTTTTTAATTAATCTAAGTGAGGTCGCGGTGTAATTGAAAGGTATATACCTGGGAAATTAGAAGGAAAAGTACAATTGTAATGTTCAAAGTGGTAAACATAATATAAAAAGCTCAAACGAAAAACACCTTGTTGCATGACCGTTACCTACGGAACAAACAAAAAAAACTTGATAGAAGTAATTTGTAATGGCTGATTTATAAGATCGCGTTTTCTACGACTATTAATTTTTCTTTTTTTTTTTTTTTGCAAAGCTATGTACCTAGCTGTGGTTACGTTGGTAAAAATTTGGAAAATCTTGTTTTACATAGTCGCATTATCAAGGGTGTGGCGATAGCACATGCTATCTAGATTATCTCGTATCTGTGCAGTATGCCGATTGTTTTTTTTTGCTTTGTTTGTATGCGAAAAATTAACGCGAGATTTTTGAAGTTCTTAAATTGTCGACTATTTTAGGTGTTTCGTTGTCCATTGTGCAACTTCGAAGGTAATTTTTGCTTGTTTTGAGTGAAATCACTTGGTGCTGTTTGAGTCTCTTCCCTCACAAAATGCTTTGATTATTGTTTTGCTATAGTATAAGTAGGTATCTTGTTTGACTGTTCTGTGATATTGCAGAATGTGACTATTTCAACGATAACGTCGTCTCAAGATAAAGGATCGGTTCGATTTTCAGACGGTGATTTAGACGTATCTAAAATGAATACTAAATTGTTAACTACACCGACAGAAAAAGTTAGATTTTCGTATGATAGGAATCCGCTGGAAAGCAGTACGTTACGTAGGTTATTCATTTGTTCGTATTTAAAGTGCATTGAACTGATAATGAAAAAAGTACCTATTTTGGGTACCCATTTTATCATGTCAGTTCAAGTTTAGGATTTATAGAGCAGAGTGCCTAACCAATGTTTATTTCAGGGGTAATAATTAGTGGGGATTTTTAATTAGTAATCAATGATCGTGAAATTGTAAAGTGGCCTTTATTAAAAGCCGATGGTTTTGAAAATGGGGGAAAAAAAGTTTAACTGCAGAAATCTCGAAAACTAAGCCTCCTAGAAAAAAAATCGCTCGTAGCAGAAAGAAAATTTCGAGCTTTACAATTTTGATTCTTGGCATTTTTTTCGCAGGTCTCTTAGTTTAGGCAGGAAACCGTGTTTAGGAGAAATTTAGCTGATAGACAAAGTCGATGATATTGAAAATGAAAAAATGATTCCCATAAACGTGGATTTTCTGGCCGAATCAAGGGTTCTACCAAAATAATGCTAATAATCAAAATTGCAGAGCTTGAAATTCTTTTTCTGTTTTTATTGATTAGTTTTTTTCCTGGGAGGCTTAATTTTCGAAATTTTTGCAGTCGAAGTTTTTTTTTTTCATTTTCAAAACCATCGACCTTCTATGTGGGCCACCCTTTATGTTAATGTTTGCCAAAAGTTAATTTCAGGGACTTTTCTGACCAAAAATGTAAGATGTCTCCCAATGTTGAAAAATTTTATTTTGAGTAGGTTCGTTTGAAAAATGATTTCCATTTTCTTATGTATAGTGGATTGTTAGTATCATTTTCTGTTTTAAAATGAATGTTACTCCTTGGAATCTCCAAATGAATATGATATAAGTAGGTATGGTTTGTTTTCTTCGGGGAGAGAGAGGGTTTCCGAAAAAAATATTGAAAAAAACAGTATTAGATGAATAGATTTTTAAAACTTGAACTTTTCGATAAAAAAATCACAATAGGAGAGGGTTAGTCCAGTCAATATCGCCCCATTTCCAATAATGCTTTGAAGATCTCATTTTTAACATAGGATACGCGTGAAGAAATTTCGTCACGAAATTCCTTGACGATGAATTTTACACATTTTGTCTAACTTTTTTGGACCTGGAAAAATTTTCAGATTTTCATTAACTCTTTGAACTTGGAAAATTTCAGAGATAAAGCTGACTTTTAGACATTTTGTCAGATAAATAATTTAGACTTTGAATTAAGGAAATTTAAAAAATCAGGGTAACTTTCCGACATTTTGTCAAGCAGACTTTTTTGGATTTTGAAAATTTCAGATATTAAGCTAAGTTTTAGACATTTTGTCAGATCTTTTTAGAGTTGGAAAATTAAGAACCTAAATGAATTTTTGGCCTTGAAAATTTCAAATTTATGGGCTTGAGAATTTTCAAGAAAGTTCAAATGATCCAATCAGACCTTTTGGCAGACAGATTTTTATCTAAGGCTGACTTTTGGGCATTTAGATGGACTATATTTTGAATTTAAAAATTTTTTCAAATTTTTACTGACTTTTTGTGCTTGGAATTGGATTCCGAAAATTTTCAAAAATCCGTTACAATGATTTTTAGATATTTTGTCTGACTTTTTTGAACTTGGAAAATTTTTCAGAATTCAAATGATTTTTTGGGCTTGAAAAATTTCAAGAAAATTTCAAATATCACGATTTTATGAACTTGAATAATTCAATGAGCAAAAGCATATTCTCTGTTTTAAAGTTTCATGGGTAATATGGAAATGGCGGGAACTTTTGATTTCAAAACGAGGTTTATTCGTTGAATATTTCATACAAGTCATGTACTTGCCACATATTTGATTGTTTTTAATGGTTTTATTGTTATCTATGATACAAAACCACAAAAGAGTACAGATTAACATTTTACAAACATTTTTTATATTTTAGGTATCATACGTATAATAAATCACAACTGTCATTTTCGGGTTTAAAAAGAGATTTACTCCTCAATTTTGTCAGATTTTTTTTTGAGAATAATTGAGGAAAGATTTCTATCAGGGTTGGAAAAATACATGAGGAGAAATTTACATTTTTCAACTCTTCTCCCTTGTCCCCGATATAATTTTTGTCGGGTTGCATTCAATTTTTTTTTTCTTCAACTTCCAAGACTCATTATTTCATTGAGCATAGTTGATACTCCTAGTTAGATGCTTACTCGTTTTCTTTAAACTTTCACCTAGCCTATAGTTGACTTTGGAAAATTGAAAATCGGAGAGTCAATTTTTGGAACCAATTTTTGGAACTTATTTTTGGAAAAATTCACAAAGGGTAAGAAAGTCGATTTTTTTGTAAAAACTGATTCGTTTCAATTCATGAAAAGATTCGTGAATTCCTCAGAATTAGAGATATTTAATTAAATTCTCTTTTAAAAGCAACAAACTGTTAATTATTTTGTATTGATGCCAATAATAACCATTGGTTGAGAATAAAAGTGAATTTTTTATGTTTATAAAAATTGTCTAACTTCTCAGATTTGAAGGGTAGGTACATACAGGATGACTCATTATATAAGATCTATCATTTTGAAAGTGAAAAAAATCACTTCGACTGCAAAAATCTGGAAAACTAAACTTCCTAGACAAAAATTAATAGCTCGTAAGAGAAAGAAAATTTTAAGGCCTACAATTTTTATCCCTTACATTTTTTTCGTAGCATCCTAAGTTTGGCTAGAAAACCAATTTTTATGGGTTAACGAAGTCGATAATTTTAAAAATGAAATATTTTGAACCCTTCAAAAATCTTGCAAATTAATCCTCGTAGAAAAAAGCTGGTTTCTCCTAGGAAAAAAATTCTAGCTCTAAAATTTTCATTCCTTGCATTTTTTCTTGTAGTATCCTTGGTTAAGCCAAAAACTCACTGTTTATTGGAATTGTACAAAATTCAATTTTTTTTCTTCATTTTCAAAACCATACATTTCGTGAATTTCCTATTAACATGGGTCTTCTAGTCAAACTAAGGGTGGTACGAAAAAAATGCAAGGGATGAAAATTGTAGGGCTTGAAATTCTCTTTCTTCTATGAGTAATTAGTTTATCCAGAAGGTTCTGTTTTCCAGATTTTGGCGATTGGATGTTTCAACTATTACTTTTTTCTAGGGTGCTTAACTTTCGAGATTTTTGAAGTCAGAATGTGTTTTTTTTTTTTTAATTTTCAAACTCATTGACCTTATAAATGATTACCCTGTATGTATAGCTTGGTTCTCATTGCAGCGTACCTACTTCTACTTACAATAGAAAATCTTGAATTAGTTTTTCAAAGCTGGGTAAAAACACTTTCGAGGTGTCCAGCTGGTGGACTACCGTGTTAAAATATTCAAAAGGAAACAAAAATTCGATTTTTAGCTGCTTAAATTCATTTTAACTGTTTCCGGAGGAAATTGAAAATGCTGGAGAAAATCCCCGGAGCCTCCAAAGCCGTTCGAAATGGCGAAACTCTGGATCGAGAGGTCAATACGATTTAGATAGGGGCCCAATTTTCATATATTTTAATGGAAAACTGTTGTATCAATTTCAAAAATACCATATTTTTGCTGAAAATTACTATTTTTGAATTTTTAAAAATTCTTCAAAAATTAAGAAATCAACTTGAGGAGCTGAAATTCCAGGTATGGAATTTTAAAATTGGTTCCTTTGTGATCGGTTAAATATAAAATTCTGAAAATTTTTGAATTTGAAATCAAAATACATATTTTTTTATTTCTGGAATCCAATTCTGAGACATGTTTTATTTTTTTTCCTAATTAAATTTTCACGAGTCATAATTCTTGGTGGGGGTTTCTGATAGTAAAATTTCGTTAGACACTCTGCAAAAGCGATTATCATCAGAATAAAAAAACAATTACGAAATAATGTTGACATAGCTGTAAACGAGGAAGACGACGAAGACTATTCGGCCAGCGTGAACGCCATCATACAACGACGAGTTTCATCCAAGCGTAGAAAGCGCCGTTCTTCGTCGCCTTTTTCGCACGAAGATTTCAGTGCTCAATCTTCCCCTCGCCGAAGATCATCTGGAATAACAGTAACTTCTTTAGAGTGTGTTAATAATCATATGGTAAACATAATAAAAAATGACGTAAAAACTATTATCCTGTTTCGTGCTACCTACGAGTACATTTGATCTAAACCCATCTCACAGACTTGATATTTTTTACGTCTTTAGTTTTTTTCTTCATTTCGTATAATTTTCGCGACAATTATAAACGAACTGGCAGAACAATAATTCACTCGGTTTGTACCCTTTGTAGAACCAACCCTTCAACCGAAGATTCGGGTATCAAAGAAGAGCAAATTTATGAAAATATACGCCTACACAAAGAGGTAATCACCAATGTAAAACAGCAACCGTGGCCAATTCGTCGTAAATTAAAGTTACTTCAGCAAGCCAAAGCTTACGTGAAACGACACGAAGGCGAACTTCAAGACCGCCTAAAGCAAAGTCGAAGTACAAAAGACATCTTGACTCGTTTTAATATTCTCATCATCAAGGTATAAAATTTCCGATCGAGTACGGACTCGTATTTTCTCATCGTAACGATTAAGTATTTTACCCCCGTTTGATTGGTTGTTACAGAAATGGCAGCATACGAAACGCGAAATTATCAATTTTATGAATCTTTTAATACCTTGGGAATTGCGAATAAAGGAAATTGAATCGCATTTCGGTACCGTCGTCGCTTCGTATTTTACATTTCTCAGATGGTTGTTTTGGGTTAATTTAATGATTTCAATTATACTGACCGCTTTCGTTATTGTACCGGAGGTTGGTAACATTTATTTAATTACTCCAGTAGTATAATTAACGAGATGATAATTGTAGTTTATAAATTATGGTGAAAGATGTTGCCATGGGGTAAACGGAATATTTCGACCATGGTGGATCGTTTTTCAGTATTTAGCCCGAGTTCAAAATAACCTGGCGAATGTTTCGTCCCCTTTCCTCTTTGCACCTTCTACACTTTCACTTGAAATTTAATAATTTTCAGAATTTTGAAATTTTTTACCAAATGATCTTCTAAGTTCTGATACAGGGTGTTTCATAAATGAGACACTTCCCCCAATCCAACAAGTGAGCAGGCCATTCTAAGTATAATTCATGTTGGTCGACTTGTCTGATCTTAGTGGCTTGCAGCACAGAAAAGGGCATTGATTCCAATTTTTTTTCCAAAGGCAACTTTCGATGGGGTTAGTTACGGGAAAAAAACTTTTTTTCTTTAAAAATATCAAAATCAACGTGGAAAAAATTTCTCATTTTGCTTGTGCGAAAATATCTTCCCTTTTTAACCCTTTTGGGCCTAGAAAAGATCTGATGGATGAAATTTAAAAATTTTCATTGCATCATGCAAACTCGAGTTCATTTCCACCGGTGAAAATTGAAATTTCACAAAAAAAATAACTTGATCGAAATGGGGGGGGGGATTGAAAATAAATTTTTCGACAACGTTAAAAAAATTGAGCAATTTGCGGAAATTGGTAACTTTTGAACATTCATTACTACAAAAAAATTACGAATGAAAAAAAATAAAAAAATTTTGTGATTAAAAAATATTTTGAAAAGAGGGTAAATTCGAGAATTGGTCCCAGCCAGGAAAAAAAGGAAAAGAGAGTTAAGCAGAAGAAAAATGAGGAAAAACTGATTTGCTGCCTGTTGTCCGAACTAAGAGAGGGCGAAATTTATTCAAAATTTTGTTCGGAAAGCAAAAATTGACCATTTTTGGACTTCAAGACATTTTCGAAAAATTTTTATGCTTACTTTTATAGTGACAAAAATAATTCCTAGCCCATTTTTTTTTAATTTTCTGAATCCTTGCAAAATCGATGACTAAAATGATTCAATGATTTAGCACCCAATAGAAATGATTCGGTGCTGAAAAACAATGATTCAGCTCTGAAAAAATGATTCGGCAGCGAAAAAAAACTGATTTGACACTGAAAAAATGATTTGGCACCGAAATATAATGATCCAGCACCCAAAAATAATGATTCGGAAAAAAGAAATGATTCGGCACCAAGATAAAATGATTTGGCACCGAAAAAAGAATTGGTTTGGCACCAAAAAAAAATGATTTGGCGCCGAAAAAAATGATTCGTCACCGGAATATGATTTGGGCACTGAAAAAAAATGATGTACCACTGAAAAAAACGATTTAGCACCGAAATATAATGATCCAGCACTGAAAAACAATGATTCGGTTCTGAAAAAATGATTAACTGATTTGGCACCGAAAAAAAACTCATTTGGTACCAAAAAAGAAATGATTCGGCACCAAGATAAAATGATGTAGCACCGAAAAAAACTGATTTGGCGCTGGAAAAAAATGATTTGGCACTGAAAAAATGATTCGGCACCTAGATAAAATGATGTGGCACCGAAAAAAAACTGGTTTGGCACCAAAAAAAAATGATTCTGCACCAAGATAAAATGATGTGGCACCGAAATATGATTTGGGAACCGAAAAAAAACTGGGTTGGCACCAAAAAAAAAAATGTTTTGGCACCGAAATATAATGATTTGGTACCGAAATATGATTTGAGAACCGAAAAAAAAACTGGGTTGGCACCAAAAAAAATTATTTTGCATCGAAAAAAATGATTCATCTCTGGAAAAAAACTGATTTGGCACTAAAAAAAAACTTATTTGACACCAGGATAAAATGATTTGGCACCGGGATATGATTTGGGCACCGCAAAAATGTTCAACTGATTTGGCACAAAAAAAATTATTTGGCACCCAGAGAAAAAATGATTCGGCACCAAGATAAAATGATTTGGCACCGAAATATAATGCTTTGGCGCTGAAAAAATGATTTGGCACTGAAAAAAATGATTCGTCTCCGGAAAAAAGCTGGTTTGGCACTAAAAAAAAATGATTCGGCACCAAGATAAAATGATTCCACAAAAAAAATGATTCGGTGCCGAAAAAATGAGTCGGGAGGTGGAAATTATTATGAAGTCGTTCAGCATCCGCACTTCCTCTTTTCAATTTAATTTTCGAAAAAAAATGGCAACCTATCAACTTTAATAGGTCTACGTAGGTAAGGTACCCACCTTCTCGAAACAGCAGACAAATTTGATTAATGGTTATTTTCAAAGTTGAAGGTGCTTTTAAAAAATATATTTTTGTTTCAAAACACGTAACTTGAGTCGTGGGTAGCCATATTTCTGAAAAAAATTCGAATCGCGTTAAAATTATTTGTTGCCTGTTTGGAATTTCGAGCCAGACTTGTTTTTTCATTATAACAAGATGTTTATCAAACAACACCGAAAGGTTCCTTTATTTTAAAATTTTAGCGTAGGTGGTCCGACTCATTCAAAATCGAAGTATAAATTTTCCGTTTCAGATTTTAATGGATAAACACGACAAAAACGACGAAAGAAGAGCGTTGTTCCTAAATAATACCAGACTTACGCTCGACATGCTGCTGAATCTTGAAGGAGTTATAAAATATTCGCCCATATTTTACGGCTACTATTCCAACAAAGAAGAAGTAAAAATCAAATACAAAATTCCCACGGCGTATTTTATGATTGGCATCGGGGTTTATATTTACAGCTTTATCGCTATTTTACGAAAGTACGTAGTTTTCGTATGTATTGTTTCAAAAAATATCGCAATTAGTGTAATGTTCCTCATATTATGAATGTTTGTTTAACCGCAGTTAGAGATGAAATATTTCTAAAAAGCTTTTTCTTAATTGTTAAAAGCAGTAATCCGAATGAGTAGGAGTAGGTAAATATTTTGATAGTAAACTGAATAGATTCGCTCGTCATCAAATATTCATTTGGTTTTAAACGAGCAAAAAAAAATGTTTGCTGAAAAAAAATATACGATTGTTTTTTATCAAAAATTACCTCCGGTAATTCACAAGAGAGAAAAAATAATAAACCGAATGAAATATTTCATATTGCCTCCGTCGGTGAATTTTTCCCGGCGAGGAAGATAGAGAGAGGAGGGGGAAAAAGGATGATAAACACTAGACTAGAGAAATGTAACTTGAAAACGTTTATTCTTTATAAGAATGGCATTTTTATTAATTTTTCTCCATCTTTTGGCGAATAAAATCGTGTCACGAATTCAACATAAATATGTAGGTAGCTTACCATCGTAACTGAAGGGGTTGGCCCATTTCTCATTTTGATTACCTATTCAACTGTGAAAAAAAATATCAACCGAGGGCACACGTATAAAAATCTATTAGAGAAATTCATTTTTATAAAAAAGAAAAACGTATTAATTTTTCATTGAGATTCTTTGGGCGTACAGAATGGCAGTAAATTTCCGTCTAAGTAAACTGTCCGAAAAAGAAGACGAATGTATTTTCACGTGGAAGTTATTTACCGGATGGGATTACATGATCGGTAATGCGGAAACACGACACAATCGTACTTCTTCTATTGTTCTTGGATTCAAAGAAGCTCTTCTCGAAGAAGCCGAAAAAAAGAAAGAAAAGCAAAGGTGAGCTTGCGAAATAAAGTCACGATCACTTTTTCGGATATTAAGTAATAATTCTCGTTGCTACGACTTACTATATTTTTAATTAATTTATGTTCAGTTGGAAGGTGATTTCGATTCGTGTTTTTGTCAACATCAATGTAATTTGGATGCTGATATTTTCGGCCAGAACTGTCATCAGCGTTGTGAACAGATCGAGCGACAGGGAAGATGTAAATGAACACGATGCAGCTGTAGTCAAATGGTGGAAACAGAATGAAACTACAGTCGTTATGACCGTTATCGGAAGCATTTTCCCATTCATTTTCGAATTATTCGGCTTGATTGAAAAATATCATCCTCGTAAAACTTTACGAATTCAATTGGGAAGGTATTTTGGAAGTAATGAATCTCTTACCTGAAGTATATTTCTACCTCATTCAACATGATCATTTGCACGACTATTCGTTTAAATGTACATTCGATAAGTTTCACGTAGGTTGATGTTGTCGTCGCGATGTAAAATGACGTACAAATATTACTATTGCGAAAAATAATCGATGAATGCCTAAAAGAATACAGATTTTAAAATAACAGAAAGGGGGGAAATCCTTTAAAAGACCCACTTTGAGTTCATTCGTTTTATTTTAGAGTCGAGAAAAACCTTGTTGTTGGTTTTAGTGAATTAAAAACTTTCAAAAAACGTGTAACATTAACTCGGTAAAAAGTTTTATCAGAAATTAAAATTTTACCAACTGCTCCAAAGGGGCTTATTTTATTTTAATCTTTAAGGCACATTTTTTGTCAACAACAAAAACTCATTTCTATACGAAATTCCAACCAACTTTTTATTACTTGAATTTCTTTTTGTTTTAGGATTATGGCTTTGAATCTGCTCAACTTGTATACACTCACATTCGCTCAGTTTAATCAGATTGGAAATATGGTACGATTTCGTTTATTTTTCGCGTATTTTTAGTTACTGGACCGGAATTAGATTTAATACCTCGATCTATTATGACTTTCATTTACGGAGACTTCATTAAGCGTTGAATAACAAAAATTTTATTGTGTAAAGGTTGAATTTCTTTGAGAAATTGAACGAGGCTGACTTTAAAATGGTGTCTCGTAAGTGATGTCATTCTTTTCACTGGGTAAAAGTACGTAGGCAACTCATCTCAAGTACAAGTAGGTACCATTGCCAATCTTTCGAACTGAAGGGGCAACGTTATGTTTATTTGCCTTAAGCTTGTTCATTATTTCTTTATTCGTTATACAGGGTGTTAAATGAAAGGTAGGCAATAATTCTACCACAGATGCAGCTCGAGCAGACAAACAAAAATGTTATTAAGATTGGTTGCCTATCTCGTAAATTGAAGGGACTATGAATTTTTTACAAACTTGGAAATGATATTTTCAGATATTCAAGAATAGCTAAAAAATGTTTGGACCATTCAAATGATGGTCGAACTGGATACTGTTCGAGTAGACGATAAAAAATTTGTTATTACTGCAGGTTGCCTATCTTTGAAATTAGAGGGGTTATCAAAATTTTAATAAATTTGTTTTCACTTTTTTCAACACACAAAGAACTTTTAGTACTTGGCAGGGATGAGACCAGGGGGAGGTTGAGGAGGGGGTTGGTACATGTGAGTGATGGTGGGGGGGAGGAACTGGGACCTCCTTCGATGACGGGAATAGACAAATCATAAAATTTTTGAGATTTTCAGTAAATTTTTCCAACTACTCCCGTCGTCGAAGGAGGCCCCAGCCCTACACCCCCCTCCAACCACAATCACAAAAAAACACGTGGAAAAATCACTTTTTTCTTTATTTCATAATTTAATAATTTGATTGTGAAAATGAGATAAAAGTAGGGTCGTGAAACGTAACGAAATGGTTGAAACCTTAAAGGAACAAAAAACGAAACGAAACGCGAAAAAATCAAAAATTATAAAATGAAAAACCGAAAAACGAAACAATATGTTGAAATTTTAAAATAACAAAACAAAATAATTATATATTTTTTTTACAAAATTGAAGTAAAAATTTGAAAAAATGCAAAAATATTTTGTACTTTGCATTCGCATCAAAAATCTTGAAATTTTGCTTTTTTTGCATGTTTATTTTTGGACTTAGAAAAATCTTCTTTTTTCGAGTTCATTTTGTTATTTCAACAAGAAAATTGAAATCTGATGAAATAATTGAATTTCGAGCACAGAATTAAGTTCTGGACAAAAATTCCATTATTTTGAGTACTCACATGGGCATAATGAAAAAAAAACGAAATAACAAAATAGCAAAATGAAACGAAACAAAAAACTGAGCCAAACAAAGTAACGAAACGAAAACAAAGAAATAACGAAAAAAAAGGTTTTTTGATTAAGCATAACCAGGGTTGGCACAGAGAATATTCTCATTGAGCGTTTGCTCAACGAGTACCAGCATTTTCGAGAATATTCTTTGGAAGAAAATGTAGAGAATATTCTCCATTTTTTAAAATTGCTTTTGAATGATTTTTACGTGATTTTTGACAGTTATCATAATTTTGTGGACAGTTTTACAACATTTTCAACGATTGAAATGAATTTTGAGCCCTTTTTCCACACATTTCTGATGATTTTTGTTCACATTTTGATCATTTTAACGTTATTTTTGACGATTTTCATGTTTTTTTGGCTATTTTCATCATATTTTGAATGATTGTTAGGCAAAGCAAAATTCAACAATTTCTGTTACTTTTGTTTTGATAATTTCTATGATATTTTTACCAAATTTTAAGCAAAAAAATAATGTGTTCAAATGTTCAAGAATAATCCCAATATGTGAGAATTTTCTGGGAATTTCGCAGCAGGAGAAAATGCTCGAGCATTTGCCAACCCTGAGCATAACTTTAACCTTTCAATTCAAAGGGTATGCAAACATACCTACTTGTATTTGGGATAAGTTGCTTACTTACCCAGTAGAATAGGAATAACATCAGTTACGAGGCACCCTGTAAATCTCAAAATGATTAATGACGCAACTTCAACTTATTTTGGCGGAGAGTAAATTTGAAATACTATTTACGGTCTCATGATAGCAGAGCAAGTTTCCTCAGCACCATTTCTTCGAATATTAGCTATTTTTTTCACCGAAAAATGAAAAAAAGGGAAGGTACACACGAAACAGAGCCATAAGCATATTAAAAATGCATTCAGGGGCTTAAAATTTGTGTAATTTGTGAAAATTTGATGTTTGTATTCGTCTTGCTGCTTTGAGGGGGTCACTAGTCTCAAATACCTTTCGAATGATATCCTTACTCTTTGAATCCGTCCTCGCCTTGTTTTTTTTATTTATGACGTCATCGTAGCAAAAACTGCATAAAATCAAGAAGTAAAAATATACTTCGAAAGATAATTCTATCCTCTTTCAAAAAAGTTATGAAAAATTTAAAACAATTTTTTCTCGAGTAGGTGGTTCTTATTTTGAAAATGTTCGAATTTTTTCACCCCCCCGCCCCCTCCCCCCTTCTGATCAAAATTAATGGCCAATAAAGATGAAATAATTTCCTATTTTTCATTTATTCCCTTACTCAATTTTCAAAAAAAAATAAAAAAAATGTAAAAGGTTCAAAGTTTTTTAAAATTTCAAGTGAAATGGTTAAAACGTAGGTACTTTTATCCAAGAAGACCATTTTTGACGATTTTTAATCTTTACGCATGTTTTTATGAAGCCATAAAGATGTAATTTTTTAGCAATATTTACATTATTCAAAAAAAATTCTGTAAAAAAATATTTAAAAAATTTTTTGCCATCAATATGGTTCAGTTTTAGCATTTTTTCATCATTGTCATACGCTTGAAAAATGTTCAAAAACGATCTAAAGAGTAAAAAATCGCTAAACACGTTTTTTTGTTGTTTTTTTTTGGTAAAGATGAGTATCTTATGACCACTTAAATATCAAGAAAATTTTTCATATTTTTCACAAATTTGTTTCGAATAACGTAAAAAATGCTTAAAAATTACATTTTTTTAATGCCTCATGGAAATGAAAAATCGTCGAAAACGAACACTTGAATGCTGACAGCATTTGAATGCAAATCTAACCTAACATACGTTGTGATCATTTACTTGAAAACTTAAAAAAATTTTTGAGAATAAAAAAAATGGGCTATTATTTTCTCCATATGTGTTGCCAATTGACGTAGGGTTCGAATAAAATTTCGAAAATTTTCAAAATAAGGACCACCCCACTGTTTTTACTCATCTACTTACATTATTTTTTAATTTTCCAGAACGAACAATTGAACGCGATCAGAAATAATTTATCCAATTCTAGTATAGCATTACATGTTCAAAATTCATCATTCGACACAGGGCAAGCACTTGCATTGCAAGCCGACTGTATGAGTTTAGATTGCGCTTCGACTACGCCAATCATTCTTCCACAGAAATTACAAGAGTTCGAGAAAAATATACCATTTTTCACGGATCCGGCGAAAGGAAAATACATCAGGAACACGCTTCCTGCTCATGTGCCCGTTAGAACCGTAGAACACAATTTTGAATCAAGAAATACATTTGGAACTGTCCAATACACGACGTCAACGACGAACTGGAATGAAATAATCAACAAAAGTAGCAACGAAGAAACAACAACTGAAATGCAAGAGTCACAATCAACCGATGGTATATTCACCGATGTCAGCACTGATAATGATACGGTTACTACAGATGATTTATTCACCGATTTTACGACTGAAAATATCTATAATGAATCCGAAGAGACGACTACATTTTCAGATTTTATTACTAACGTTCCTTTTTCTTCAACTGCCAATTTTTACGAGACATCGACTGAGAATAGGACACATTCTACATCTTCTTCGACATCGAGCACTCCGAACCAAACAGAATCATATGTTAATATTACAACTATATTGACTCCTCGAACATCTCCGACCGAATCGAATATTACACAAGCAACTTTGAATTTTTCATCAACACCACCAACAACATTTAATGAAACTTCTACTCCGAGAGAATTAAATACGACGAACTCTTTATTCGCTAATGTTTCTGTTACTCCTACTACGAAAAATGCATTAGAAACTGCCATACCTCCAATGACGTGCAGATCTGAAGGTTATTTCGAAAGTTCATTTTCAATGTTTACAAGAAGTATTGATACCTAATACATTTAATTCTTATTTCAGATTCAGAGTTGATAGGACGAGACGATTATATCAAGAAAATTCATCTATTGAATTACTCCGAACGTGATCGACTGAGTAAATTATGTTGGGAAACGATGTTCGGTCAAGAGTTGGTCAAATTAACGATAATGGATTTAGTAAGCTTTATTATTATCCTTAGATTACCCCGATCAATTTCAATTTTCGACTATAAAAGAATTAAATTGATTTTCAGGCGGAGAATATTTTTTCAACATTCATAGGTGATTTCATTCGTGCCCTATTGGTCCGATATTTAAATAAAGTATGGTGCTGGGATTTGGAGAAGAGATTTCCAAAATACGCGGATTTCAAAATAGCCGAAAATATTCTACATTTGGTCAACAATCAAGGCTTGGTTTGGATGGGAATGTTTTTTTCACCAGGATTACCGCTGATAAACGTGGTTAAATTGATGATAATGATGTATCTGAGATCGTGGGCCGTGCTGACTTGCAACGTACCTCACGAAGTCGTATTCAGAGCATCGCGATCGAACAATTTCTATTTATTTCTGTTACTGACCATGTTGTTTCTGTGCGTGTTGCCTGTTTGCTATGCCATCGTATGGTTAGAACCGTCTTGGCATTGTGGACCATTCGCTACGCAGAAAAAAATTTATATAATATTTGTTCAAAGTTTGAAAAGTACTTTTCCACCTAAATTACATAAGATATTAGATTACATTGCATCGCCTGGTACCGTCATACCGCTGATAATTATATTGCTACTGGTCATTTATTATTTGGCATCTTTGACTTCGGCGTTAAGAGAAGCTAACGTGGATTTGAAAGTAATTTTTCATAATAATTTTGAAATATTGACGAACCGAAAAAAATAATATGAATTCTGTGTTACTAGATTCAATTGCGTAGAGAACGGACAGAAGAACGAAAGAAAATGTTTCAAATGGCGAGTCGTCGTAAAAGAGGAGGCAGCGATGTCGATTCGACGTTTGCAAAATGGAAAAGAATCCTTTCAGATGTGCCGTCAACCAAGCTCTCTGACGAAGTCGCTTTTCCCGATGGTACAGTTGGTAAATAATATATCGACTGAAAAATACAATCGAATTAAATACATTTCGTACGTTTTATCCCAGATATTGCCAAAGCCGAAGATACCGATGCTGATGCTGGTCTTTTGAAACACGACGAAGAAGAAAAACAAAAAATTCGAAAAATATTCCGCACCAAAAATAAAACCGAATCGGCATCCGACAAAAAATGGGGAACTTTGTTACGCATGGTACCGAAGCCGAAAGAACCAGTCGATAAAGAAAGCGATTCGACGACGTCTTCGATCAAAGATGATTCTTCGATGAAATCTGAAAATATTCCAGAGATTAAAATCAGTCGAGTTCAAACGTTTGAAAACTTGCTAAAAACAGCAGAAAAAATAAAACAACCGATCGCTCCGAAAATAGACGAAGAAAAAGGCGAAGCAACGAAAGGTGAACTAAACA
This sequence comes from Pseudococcus longispinus, assembly GCA_900064475.1. Taxonomy (NCBI): domain Eukaryota; kingdom Metazoa; phylum Arthropoda; class Insecta; order Hemiptera; family Pseudococcidae; genus Pseudococcus; species Pseudococcus longispinus. Next base: position 18,324 of record FIZU01053936.1, read on the forward strand.
AGCATACAATTAATCCATTCCTTTTCTAGTTAATAATTAAATTACATTTTTAAAATTCCAGAAATCGAAAGCCAACTTCCTAAAGCTCGGGCAGTATTTGAAAAACTACAAAAAAGATCGAATCTGAAGCAAATCGGTAAAAGTGCCAAATTAGATTCCGACAGCGATGAAATCGAGGATGATGTTTTTGTCGAAAGCGTAGTCGTCGATGTACCAGAAATGCCTCGAATCACAGAAAGCATCAGTAATCGAATAAAACGCCGGTTGAAGAAAGTCTTATCCATGGGAAGTCACGAAGACGATCAACAAATTTCACCTCATGGTAGAAGAGAGGAAAGATTATCATTACCGCAGCCAAAGTTCGGCGAAGAAGATCCTGAAACGAAAACTAATTTGGGTAAATCGAGCAGCGATGTTTTAGAAATACCTTCTACATCGAAAACAACGTTAAGCGAAAAAGATAAACAAATTTTGCAACAACGTCGAAGTAAATTAGTTAAATCGGAAAGCATGAATATGGAAAGAGACAGCAAGTGGAAAAATTACTTACTACGTAGGAAATCATCTTTGGACGAACTTCATTTACGTTTACCAGATGTTTAATAAGTTACCAATATATTTTATAATTAAGATACATTTTTACAATGCTAAAATACTTTACTATTAAAATTACTACTTTCGCCGAATAAATCTTTAATATTATTAAGGCGTAAAAACTGTTCGTCAGTATTTTCTAATAATGAGAATTCCAACGTTTGACTGATATCGTTTAAAGGATTAGTTGAGATCTCTTGTAAAGTGAAATTTTTTACGTTATTTGTATCACAAGCGGCTGGTATAGTTTTCCAAATTTTACCAGGATTTAAAATTAAATTCAGCACGTTTAGTTTTTCAGGGATAAATTTTATCGATAATATTAAAAATATGGTACTTTTATGAAATCGCCAACACGTTTGCGAGATATGTTTGAGCAAGGCGCATATCAAAGGAAAACTTTGATTCGCTGAATCAGACGTATTCACGTAACTGGTAACATCTTCAACCACCAATACTTTCGGTATTTGAGGAGATTTTTGTACATTAAGCAGAAAATTCGTCAGGCTATCGGCATTCGGCGCGGTCCTATGAAACAGTAAAGAATTTTCATTTCAGATCTTCGTTATATTATGTAAGCAGGGTTGGCGAATGCTCGAGCATTTTCTTCCGCCGGGAAATTCCCAGAAAATTCTCAAACATTTGAGCGCGTTATTTTTTTGCTTAAAATTCGGTGAAAATTTCATAGAAATTGTCAAAAAATTACGAATTAAATCCACAAAAGTTGTAAAAATTGTTGAAATATGCTTTACCTGACAATCATTCAAAATATGATGAAAATGGCCAAAAAAACATGAAAATCGTCAAAAATGTTGTTGAAATTATCAAAATGTCAACAAAAATCATCGGAAATAGGTGAAAAAGGGTTCAAAATTCATTACAATCGTCGAAAAATTTGTAAAAACAGCCCACAAAATCATGACAACTGTCATAAATCTCTTAAAAGCAAAAAAAGAAAAAAAAGGAGAATATTCTTAACATTTTCTTCCAAAGAATATTCTCGAAAATGCTCATGCTCGTTGAGACGATTCTCAATGATAATATACTCTGTGCCAACCCTGTATGTTAGTGAAACGAATATGAAGTTTCTTACACAAAAGACATGTTCATGAATTCAACATATACATCTGAGTTTGTACTGGCTCCTTGAACTTGAGGCGGTAAGTTTTGTTGTTCGGTGTTGGAAACATAACACACACGATTCCCTTCAGAAGCCCAATATTTGCCGCACTGGAATACAATTATTCAATATTAAAAACCTGCTGAAATTTCAAAATTACATCGAGTAGATTGCTTACTTCGAACAGAAAGGATTTCACGTAAGGAGATTCAATAAACACAGTGACGTTGATATCTGAATGATCTGACATGATGACGGATTGCTAAATGATTATCTTACTTCAATCTTCATAAAATCATTGCGATTTTCGAACAATTACTCGCCGATTCCTCGAAAAAATCCATTGTGATTCGGTAAGTTAGAAATTCGAATGGAATATTTTCAATTTTTGTTATCAAATAAAAATTCAAGCCGTTATCAGTAGAATGTTGAACTTGTTATAACCTGAAAAAGCAATGCCTCGTTATGTGTATTGATTATTGGACACTAAATGATTCTAGTTTTATTTTCATTAATACCTTTAAAATTGTAATATAAATAAATTATATTAGTGTAAAGTATAAAAATAAATAAAATACCATCATTTTATTCTATTTTAATTGAAGTAATTTTGAAAAAAACTTGAAATTGATTATAAATAAACAAGCGACGAATTGGCGGAAATACGTAGGCATCGCAATATTACGGTGGCCTCAATCACCCTGCTACTACTTTTTATTTTTTTTTCGCGCTGGTGTTGTTATCTTCATAACAAAAAAAAATCTTCAGAATTCGAGGAAACTACTGTATATTCCGCGATCCGCGATGTACTTGCATATTATTATGTTTGTACTTCCATCAATTTATGGTTTATTTCCGTTGCAGTAATGGAAAGTATAGTGCGATGTGATTTTGAAAAAATTTGTTGCATTCGAAATGAACTGTGAACGTGATCTATACTTTAGTTGGTTTTAAACGGTTGTTCGGATTGTTGAAATTTCATGGAAATTTCATAGTACATTTCGTTACTAGATGTGTATTTTGTTCGTAACTTTTTTCGTGCATTTGCAATTTTAATGTATTTCACCGCGTCGTGAATTGTGTATTAAACGTTATGAAATTGGTTGTGTGACAATATATGATTTCATAGTTTCAACTCGAGGGTGTTTTCTTGTTATACTGGTAAGAATTTTACGTATTTATCTAAAAGTAAACTTACACGATGCACTTATTATGCAATAGTTTATTCCAGATTTTACTCATTTTGATATCTAAAAATGCTTATATTTGTTCGAATTCTGGTTTAAATTTCTTATTTCAGTTGTCAACTATTTCCCATGTTGCTTATATTAAATTCTAAAAAAATTCACGAGACAATATTACGATTTCTAGATGAAAATTTCGGATAACCAACCGTAATGCATTTCACTCGATTGTTGGTAATTTGAAAATCGTCTGGCCCCAGTCAATCACGTCGAAGGAGACAAATTGATCATGTCATTGGGTACCCGTGCTTTACCATACTTGATAATTGATTACTCAAACCTGAATCTAAAAAAGGGAATGGGGCGTTTAACCTGCGTCAATTGATGTGAAAGTTTAATTTATGATTAAAAGCGGAATCCTGATATGATTTTCACTTACGTCTGTATCTCGGATGTTGCACTGTAATGAGATTCGGTTTCTTAACCTATTCAAGTTCGAGACGCGGTGAGGTCAAGTTCTCATCTGCAAACAAGTTAAGGACCTCGGGTTTACCGAATGTCGCACGCTATAATCAACAAAATTATATATTCGGATAATCTCTCGCTGTCGGTTTACAAAGTTCGTTCGGCTCGTATAAATGGATGTTTACTTGAAATCGTCAAAACACCAGGTTGAATTCTCGGCCGAAATTGGGGTTGCGATGATGGCTCGTGTGTTTGATAAATGGGAAAAATCTTCGGCTTGAACCGCGGATCAACACAGTGGTATTTGTAAAACATGAACGAGTAAAGTCGTAATCCAGTTTGTCAGTTTTTTACATAGGAATGTTTTTCGACAAGTTTGTTGAGATGGTCGAGTTAATCGTCTGTTGCTATTGCTGCTATACTTCTAACTGTACATTAGTTTATGCGAATACGAATACGAATGTCGTTTAAAAATACACCGGCAGTCTCATTTACACATCTGTAGTTAACTAGACTTAATTGAAATGGATATTTCGACGTCGTTCTGTAGGATTTTTTAATTTCTTCAAGAGTTGCTGGCGCTTCTGTCGGTGGCTGCGTTTTTGAAATTAATCGTTTATCGAAACGACGTTTTTTTCGTAATAAAATATCAAAGTGTGAACACGAATTTATCTTTTTCATCGAGAAAGATTTATTGTATCGAATTTTACGAGTTTTTCTCAATTACGAACTATATATGACTCTTTGCCCTGGCTTGGGTAATTAGTTATCTGATGTGAGAGAATTTTTCCAGAAAATGTACCTGAAATGGCTTTTTCCCTCAATTTCCTTTTAGGAGCATTTTAGTTTTTCAAACATCAAGTGGCATATCATTCGTTTATGAGAAAAATGAACCATTTTCGAAACAAAGTATTCAATCATAAAGCATATTGCACTCGATCGGTATCACTTTATGCTAAACTCGTTCCTCGTTCATCGCACCTGCCAATTGTAAAACACTCCAAGTCTAAATCAACTAGTTCTTTGGAGATATAACTGGATCTATTAAAATACCCCAGGGCGTATGTATTCGTACGTATAACCGCTCACAAGCACATTCAACTCGATCGGGGAAAAATGCAGTGACCGAGGTAGCACTTCTTGCAATGGCTGGTGAGTTCCGCGCGTGCTCAAAAATCATCCCTTTTTCGGTATCACGGTGTTTGGCAACGTGTTGATAAAGGCGTCGTTGTGTGCTCTCATGGTAAATTTCTACGTCGTAGCTAAATGGTGTCGTTCGCGAATAAGGCGAAAAAATTCGCGACATTCGCATCTAGTGGAAAAAAGACCAGGTACGTTGATATTCGTTGAGGTAGGGTAATTACATCTCGAATAGCTGAGCTGTGAACGTTGAACTTGACTGTACTATATGAAATTCAGACATCGAATTAGCATAAGTTGAATTTTCAATTGCCCAAATTGTTTGTAATTTTTTAATATTTTTTCATCGCGATGTTTACGGACGGATTGTGCATATTTAACAAAATCGCAACTTGACACGCGTTATTCCACGCAGGTACCCGAATATCTTATTAATGTGTAGATTGCATTGCGAACGAAACAAAAATTTAATAGAGTCGTTATCTACTTAATTACTTTCCATCTCTGTGATTTATTTCTAATCAAATATCATTCGGTTGTAACTTTTTTGGCTTTGGTTCGCGTCCCGAGTGCTACAGCTTGCTATAAAATTTATATTTCGGTTTGCGTGCTGATTTCGCGTATGGATTTCTTTAATGCATATTGCATGCGAAAGTACTTTATTTCTTTAGCTCCATTTGTAGGTCACTAATAAGAATGGGCACCTGAAATGAAAAACAACGCGGTATAATATTCCAAAAACATGAATCCCCGATGATGAGAATCGTATATCGCGTGTGTGATATCGGGATGATCGGGCGAAACAATTTGTAATGTAAATAACTTGTATTTATATGCCAGTAAGGTACTAACTACTTAGCCATTCTAATGATTGAGCATTTTAGCACAACTAGGTGGAAAAAATTCGGAGCAAAAAATTACTCATTTTTATTGCTTAATAACCGAGGTAAAATTTATTTGCCCTTTAAAAAATAATAGGGGAAGGGCACGAATTTTTTTCCTGGATGGTTGATTGATGTCAAGTCCCATTCGATACCCAAAATCTCTGCTTGATTAATTATTCAGAGAAATGTAGAAGAAAAATTATGGATGAGCTGAAAAGTGAAAATTCCTTACTGCAAGGTGATGCAAGTTGAACTGTTTTTTGCATGTTTTACATCTAATTTCGAATGCCCCTTGATCGATTTCACGATTTTTTTTTTGTACGACGAGTGTGCTAAATGGCTCATTGCATCTATACAGAAAAAATATAGCAATTTTTGAAATTGGAGGAGTGGAGGTGGGTAGTATTCACCCGAGTCTTCATTCAAGAGCCCTCGATTATGCACCTGAAACGAGAGAATGGTCATTCAAAGTTCAATGCTGCCCCATTTCACGATATTATATCTCAATTTCCCAACTGAAATACAATTTTTCATATTAATTTAAAATAGGTCATTAATTTTTCCAATTTTTCAACTCGAGTTTCATTTTTGTTCATGTTTTACCCAAAATTTAATAGAAGCTGCTCCTTCTGAGGTCTCCAAAGCCAGTTTATCGGGATAGATTCAATTAGGTGTAAGTTATACCCAGTAATGTACTCAAGGGGGGGCACAGGGTTGCAGCCCTTCCCAAATTATTTTCAACTTGTTTTTATTTATTTATTTATTTATTTATTTATTTTAATTTGTCATTTACAGGAACTCAAGCCTCAATTTAGAATGATAATTTAGATTGAAAATAAAAAAAATTGAAAAAAATCATAAACTTGCGATTCCGGAGAACATTACACAAAACCTCTGAAATTATATACTTAATATCTAATGATTTATATGGAAACTCAATAAATTGAGAAAATCATAAAATTTAGGATTCTGAAAAAATTTTCAAAAATTAGGATTATGATTAAAAATTAAAAAATCGTGCTTACACTTATGGTTTGGGTGAAATTACATCAAATCTATCCAATCTTGAAACAAAGAGTTTTTTATGGAAACTCCATAAATTAAGAAAATCATAAAATTTATGAATTTTATGAAAATGTCAAAAATTGAGAAAAATATGAATTTCTGATTCTTATGAAAATTCCATAAGTTGAAGAAATCATGAAATTAAGATTCTGTTAGTAATTTGAAAAATGATGGTTTTGATTAAAAATTGAAAAAACATATGAAAGGTAAAAAAACAGCTTCCCCTCGATTATTTTTGTTGAAAGCAATTTCATGACTGAATCATAATCTAGTACATATGGAAACAAAATGAGCCAATATGTGATTTTTTTGAGACTCCCCTCCTCCCCTCCTTGAAAATTTCCTACCTCCGTTCCTAAAGCTATTTTTGAAAAAAAATTTAAACAAAAGTTGTACATTGAAATCTTAAAAATAATTTCAGTCATCGCTCAATTTTCGATTGGACCCTTCCCTTCCCTCCAATTTTTCATAATTTGTTTGAAAATCAATGAATAATTTTGATACGTATTATGCAATTTTGGAGGGAACGGATCCAATCGAAATTTTTATAATAACAGAATGTCTAACAGTTCTACAAATCTTACAAAAGTCCTGCTTTTTGCTGGAATGTTCTGCTGTCCTGCAAACGTCCTGCCTTTAGGTCAAATTACGTTAAATGTTCTATTTTTTTCAGTTTTTTCAAAAAAAAAAAAAGTCATTTATTTCAATTTAGGTGAAAAATTAAAAATATGAGTGAAGTAGAGAATTTTTGTAATCAAACGTCTAGTAACCAATTTTTGAAAAATCGTCGGTGGCAACCCTGTCAAGTTGACTTAGGGAAAACAAATTAAATAATTTTTATTCTATTTTACTATCTCGTTTTTTTGGGGTTCCTTTTTGTTTTTTTATAATTTTTGGAAAATTACAATTTTTTTTTTGATTTTGTGAAAATATGATTTTTGTTGGGGGAGGGGCGTCACATTTTGAAAAGTGCTGCTTAAAACAGCTCCTGCAAACGTCCTGCATTTGGGTTTTGACATTTTGTTAGGCAGCCTGAATAACCAAAATTATTTCAAGGATCTCAATTTATAATTTTTGTTGGAAAAATGTTTCAATTGGGGCCTTAGGTACAAAGAAATGGAGATTTTTTGAAAAGAAGATGGACCCTGGAAAAAGAGGAGAATGAAAGAAATAGCATACTCATGTATTGTTTTATCGAATTTGCCTGGTCAAAGTATAATCAAATCGACTGTTGACAGAACTTCCTCTTGACAGCGCTGCAAGCCAAAGTGGCATTGCGATAACTGCGAATAGTACAACTGAAGTTCAAGGGTGTTTACCATACATATCATGAATAATTTGTGTACAACCCAAGGGCTGTAGTCATGAACCGAATTTTCACATTACATTCCATAAAAAAAATTACAACTGGAAACTAATCAATTTGATCACAAAATTAATAACCCGCGAAAAATGTTCTGTTCTGCGTTCTAAATCGTAATGAAAGGAATTCTACATTTTTAACTGGATTAAACATCAGCTGTGATGGTTGGGATCCACCTTCCCGAATGTAAACGACAGGATCCGACACAATCCGAACCCCAACGAATTCAACAACTCACCCAAAACCAGTCAAACAACACTAACTCGTCAAAAACTGGTTTGACAACTTCTT
>FIZU01053946.1:0-17232 GCA_900064475.1 Pseudococcus longispinus
AATGTCTCGTTTACCTTTTTTTACACCCTGTAAAAGAAATGTTGTTAATGGATTTTGAAGAGGAGAGTTTATACTACTTCTAAAATGCATAACATATTTAATTGAGTTGATAATCATTATTTTATGGAAGAAGCAAACTTCACTTAAATCTTTGTTTTGCTCTCCTGTAAAATTTACTTTTTTGAGATGTGGTGTTATTGCAGCGATGGTGCGATATTAGCATGAGGTAAAAAAAAAATCCAAAATACTTAGCCTTATTTTGCACCAATGTGGCTGTTGAATATTTTATACAGTATATTTTTTCTCCAAATTAGAAGTATGAAATTGAAACTCACTTTTCTCAACTTTGAAAATTTACGAAAGAACATTTTAAAAAAATATTTTTACCTAGCTCTGCAGTGTTCCGAACGTCATGAATGATTTCCAAAGTTGGAATGAATCTTCAAACAATCGAACAAGAACAGTTTTTTTGGTCACATGTGAGTTTTGATTCTGAGATGCTCATTTTCAGAGCTTTTCTAGTGACAAATCTGAGTTTTGATTTTTTTTTAATGAAAATTCGATGTTTCGTTAAGTTATTTAATTTTAATATGAGCAAGGGCAAAAAGGAATAATTTCTATTCAAATAGGTATTTACAATGCGATTTTATTCGAAAAGGAGCTAGGGTAAAAAAGATTAATCATCGATTATCGATTATTTCGATTATACTAAAATATTTCATTATTCCCAACACTGAGAGCACATCGACTCTCAAAAAATTACAAAGTTGGATTGAATCAAAAATGCAGAAGTTGTGACCTTTTTTTGGAAAATTCTACGTCATCGATCAGAAAAACTTGAAAAAGTTCTAGAATCCTATCTCTGTTCATAATTGCATTTTTAGTAAGAAAAAATTTGAAAAATTCTATCCCAGTTGAAATTTTTCAGTTTTAACCCCCCCCCCCCCCTACTCCTCCTCCTTCTTCTCATCTTCTTAACAACAACACCACCTTTGCATAACCTGTTTACAACAGTCTTTCGCACTTTTTTTACCCATTCTCAACTCAAAAAATCGATTTTTTGGGCGAACTAAGGGTCCTTTGAAAAAAATGAATATAAACAAAATTATAGACTCCCTAATCAGAAATTATTTTTTTCCCAGGAGAGTTGGTTTTTGAGGTATCTACGATGAAAAATAAAAAATTCAATTTTTCAAGTTTCAGGAAAAATATCTCGAAAATAAAGTTCTCCCCAGGAAAAAACTGATTGATTTCATAGAAAAAAGGAATTTTACGCCATACAATTTTGTTTCCGTTCATTTCTTTTCTTAGGGCCCCGAATTCGCCTAAAAAGTCGATTTTTCAACTCAAAAATCAACATTGAAAAAAATCTAGTTTTGCTAAGTACGAGTAACAATAGGTATTGAAAAAAAAAACTGACGTAAGTACTTTTCGAAATCAGAGTAAAAAAGTGGGTCAGAATCACTTTTTGATATAAACCAACTTGGGTATGTCAATTTTTGACTTGAACAATCGATTTTTTGGGCGAACTAGAGGTCTTACGAAAAAAATAAACAGAACCGAAATTGTAGTGCGTAAAACTTCCTTTCCCTCCCAGGCGATTGGTTTTTTCCTGAGAAGCTTAATTTTCGAGATATTTTCCTCCAAAGTTGAAAAATTAAATTTTGATTTTTCATTCTTATATATCTTGAAGACTAAGCCTCTTAAGAGAAAACTATTTGCTTAATAGGGGAAGGAAATTTTATGCCCTACAAGTTTGTATCCATTCATTTTTTTCATAGGACCCTTAGTTCGCCTAATCAATTTATTTTTTAATTTAAAAATGATGAGAAATTGGCAAATTTTCTCAAAGAATTAGTTTTGTAAAGAAACCTGTCGTGATGGATTTTTTTTTTCGAGATCAACTCAAAAAATACTATTAAAATCGCCTATTATTTTTCCAAGAACATTTCCATTGCATGGCTGTGTATTTATAATTCTGCAGCTCTTGTTTTTTCAATATAATTGATTTTTGAACATAAAATTTTACATTTTCAGTAGGCTAAGAAAAATTTGAAAAAATTATATTTTTAGCCCTCCTACTTCTCCACAAAACAATCAACTTTCAAATCTTCCCTTATCAACACTCTTCTGCTATTTGGTCCATTGCCCATTGCCTTTTATTCTGCAACGAGGAATTATTAGTTTTGATAATTCAGCAGCTTTTGAATTTTCAATTCTATAAATTTTTAAACAAAATCTTTCTGATTAATTATTGTCAAAAAACTGACCAAAAAAAAACTGAAATTGAAATCAAAACCGAATCCGAAACTGGAAAATAATGAAAACTGAAACTGTAGCTAATATCATTGCAATTTCCATCGCTGCTTTTGATATTCACCACCAGTGGTCATGTCGTTGTAAGACAACTAGTGAATAAGAGCCAAGAGGGGATTTTCTTAAGGAAATTAAACGTCTTATAAAATTTTGAAACACGCGTCTATTTTTTGTACATGCTTGGTGAGGTGAGTAAAAAAAAACCCAAGTATTGCCCTTGAAATGCTAACTAAGAGTCCTTCGACTATGTCATGGAATTCTGCCAAAGGCTCATGTGGTGTTTCTCGGAATACTTAATGAGCAAGTAGTAAAACTACCACGTTCGTAACATATCGACGGAGCACCGCACATTATTTTGTGACCCTAGAACTAGGACAAAAACTTGATAGAAAAAAAGCATTCAAAATTAAAAATTTCAGTCATCAAGGTATCTCAAGACCATCCAACCTCTTTCAAACATGCTTCTACCTTTCACTATGAAAACAAAACTCACCCAACGATGAAAATTTCATTACAATCCGTAAAACCGGAACGTTCGGTTACTCGAAAAGTCATAAATCGTCCGCCAACTAATTATTCCACCCCATTTTATCATAATTTCCCCCTAAAAGAAACATCACCGACGCGACGTACTTCGTAGGTTAGGTAGGTATCCCCTACACTGACACATTTATTACGAGACATGATTAAATAAACCCAACTCAAGGTTCATTGGTATAGACATAAATTACTAGAAACGTTTTGTTTATTTAATACACCCAGTTACCTATATCACCGTACGACAAGTATCGAAAAATTCATCGTCGAGAAACGCGTAAAATCTATCTTGCTTTGTAGGTAGGTACCTAGCTCTGCGAACGCGTTCGTATAGAAAATACCACCGTTACAGTTTTCCTTTACAAATAAAACTTGTAACTCTAAATATCTTGAATGTCGTCAAAAAGCGAACATAATACATTGGAATAACATTTCGCTATTACGATAACACCGTTCTACGTAGGAAAAAAACCTCTACACAATGCTGCAATGTGAATCGATATTGCTTTTATATTCATGGCAAGTCGGTTAAAATTGTACTTGTATCAATACTATCGGACGAAAAAACATTCTAACCGAGTATTATTGTTTAATTTATTATTGATAATTTGTCGGAAGGCTTGAAGACAACGTAGATCTTGAAATCTGCTATGTCAGCAGTTGAGAATGAGAGAGCAAACTTGATAAAAGACTTTGAAACTTCAGACCAGAGAGATCCAATCGACGGTTATAGACTTTCTTAGAGTATAAATCTGTTGAAAACGTCATAAACAGAGATTCGTGCACCTAGAGCTGTTGAAATAGCGAAATATCGCTGACGTCTGTAGGAAGGGAAGCTGGCTATTATATGGTAGATTAGGTTAGGTTAGGGTAATGATACGAATTACGCCTTCGCTACGGATACGTTCGGTTAAAAGTCCGCAGTGGAAAAAACCTCTCGACTCGATGTAGCCTCACGAGCATTCTGGGACTAATCAAGCGTTCGAATAAAAAATAAACTCTAGCTCGGGTTGTTGAGATAACGTTGTTTATGAGTCTTCATTTAAATATCTCGTAAAAACTTTTTGCACTGGTATTTTTATTATTGAGAAAATTTCTCGTTGTTTTCGCGTGTATTTGATTATCTCGAGAAAAAAAAGGCCGTCCTCGTAGCCTCAGGCGAGGCGGATGAGACTGCGTAATGTAAACGGCAGCGTTTGTTTAGCCTTCGTTTAATTTTAATCGAGAGCTTTGGGAATCGTATAAAAAGGTAGGAAAAATCTCGCTATGGAAAATATTGGGTAAAATTTTATAGATATGTATTCGATAAGTCCTTTTTAATGATATTTCGTTCCGTTTTTCCAACAAATTGATCCGCAACGTTTTACTTACACTAACTCCAAGCTGAGCCGACGAGCTAAAAAACCATTTCCACAATTTAGCTCGACGACCAAGTGGAAGTGGTAAATTACGAAATTTAATTCTCGTTTTAATCGTTTTCGCGTTACGTAGGGGTGGAAAAAATACATTTTTACAAACCTGCGAGCGCAGCGAGAGCAGATTTCTTGAATTTTACTCGCGTTTAAAAAAAGATAAATATTTCAATCGTTCGAGCTTCGGGCTTCGGGGAGTTTGTAGTAATTTACGTTGAAGCACGAAGTTGTTGAGAAAAATTAAAAATTTAACGATCACGGGGTATTTTTTTAAATGTTTATGAAAAGAAGCTTCTTTATGAAGTGCTTCTTAGGTGCTCAAAATAAATTTTCTTTTACGTCTTGTGCCTTGGAATAAAAGAGCCAAGCGTTTGATGTAAAATTTATTAGATAACTTGGTTCGCAATGTTGCCTCTCGTTTTGTACGGTCTCAGGTTAAATAATACCGAGTGTTGGAATGGTAATAAATTTTTCATTTTTTCTTCTTTTTTTTTGCCAGTTTAAATAGACTTCGGGTCAGGGTATTTATGTACGTGAAATGGAGCTCCGTTTCAATGATTATCTTGTACTTTTTCCCAGTCTTTTTCTCCCACACCGATTCATATTACGAGTATATTTGTCTGTAGTGGGATATTTATTTCGGTTACACGTTTATTTAATTGCGTATCTGACATTTGTGAGATAAATTTTGGTCAATTTTTTGTTCGTCTTGGTGAAAATTTTTCGATGTTTATTCATCAAGGTTATGTTTGATAAGGTTAGGTAATTTAAACTTGCAACGAAAGTTTTGCAGTAACATTGCTAGATTAAATTTGGTCCAAGATACGTTTCCCTTCAGCTCTCTCCACTATGTATACCTAGATAGGTACTTCACCATTCTAGATTACACATTTTAAAATTTATAACAAGTTTTAATTTTTTATAGTTTCAGTTTCGGTCAATTAAATAGTGGTTTAATTAACATGGACTCGAATTAGTTAAAATTAAACGTAGTTGCAAATTTTGTAGAATCTGAAATTTTCCTAAATAAGTATACTTCGCGTGACTTCCATCTGCGGTACATTTAATTGCGGCGATCGTCCAAATTAAGTGGGGTCATTTTCATAAAACGTGTAATTTGGCATAAAACGAGTTCAACTTTTGAGCTTTGAACCCGACCGACGTGCTGATACCTAATTAGGTAATTATTTTGAAATGGTTACTTCTTTTTCGAAAGGTCTTGGCAAAAAAATCATAAAAAGGGCTGCATTAAAACAGATGTAAAACGAAGAGGGCAGAGGAACAGCCTATCTCTCAAATTATCAAAATAAATTTTGAGCTGGAAAATTTACAAAATAGAAAATTAAAAGAAAATTTGAGCGGGGGAAGTAAATTAAGGTTTATATAGGTAATCGAGGATTATTATTATTCATGCCTATCAATTTTTTTTCTTTAGCCTGCTTTGTCTCTGGAAACAAACCGAAAATATTATGACGCATAGGAAATAGTATGCAGATGACAGAGTCTGAGAATGATTGATGTAAAGTATACTCTGCTCGTGAAGTATTACGTCAAGTGATTGAAATGTATGACAAAGAAGACGAGCAGGCAGAAGAGTTTGAAAGGCAATGAAATAAATTTTAGAGTTCATTAAATCAGATAAAACAAGCAAGAGAATTTAATGACGTAAGTGAAACAAAAATATAGAAAATGGAGTGAAAATATGTGGAAAGTGAACTGAGTGTCATGACATGATGACTCCGTAATAAAGTTTTTTCAAACTTTGGCTTGGAGAATCAAAGGAAGTAAGTAATCAACTCAAATTGAATTTGGAAAATAAACCTGTGGAATCTTGTTCAAAAATACAAAAAAATGGCTCAGTTTTTGAGATTTTTGCAGTCAACGTTTTTTTTTTTAATTTTTAAAACCATCGACCTTTTGCGTGGGCCGCCCCGTATTAGAAGGTAACTTCAAGCCGAGCACTTCCAGAAATATTTTTTGGAAAAAGCCAAGATGTCAAAATTTCTCCAAGACTGAACTTAACAAATCAAAAATCTGCCCTGATTTGAACTCATCTAAATCAAGATACATAAAAATTGTAAAAATAAATATACCTACTAGCAGTCATTTATTCGTATAAATATTCGTCTTATCACGAAATAAACACTATTTTCGAACTCAGCGCCCCCCAAAATCTCGAATTCGATACCCATGACGGTTTTTTATCATTTTTTAAATTATCCATCCCCATCCCCCTCCTTTAGAACTATTTATTTGCCAAATAATCAAAATGAACTGGTATTTGTTATTTTTTGTTTTCGTTTTTAATGATTGGAGTACATTCACAAGGTCTCGTTAATTTTCAGAAATGAACATGTCGAAATATCACTCATTTGTGTAAAATTGGTTAGGGAGGGGTGAAATTAAATCGGGGGAGGGGAAATCTCTAAAACCTGATAACATATCGTCATGTATATCGATTTCAAGGTTGTTGGAAACGCTGATTTCGAATCCAGGATCTATTTTTGACTTCGATAAGATTATACGAGAATGTAATTGTAGGTACCTATCTTCTTGAACGGAATAGAATAAAACCTCTGAAAAAATCATTCGGGTACCATCACTTTGACAAGAAATTTTGACCGAGTGAACTGTGAAAAAACTGTCAGTTCTTATTATCCACGAATCCTTGAAAATGACCAAAAAAAGGTTTACGTTTTGAAAAAATGAGAAAATTTTTATACTTGAATGCAGCCAAATCAAAATTTGACGTTTTTCTTGAAGAATTATCAAATTTCAATAAAAGATTTTTTGTACTTGATGTCATTTATCCACACTTCTGATTTTCTAAATTTATTGAATTTCATTCTATACGTTCATTGCTTCACTTTGTCCCTTCAAATATTGTAATTGACAAGCTTATTTACATTAGTGCAGTTTGAGTTGCAAAACCATCTCATAGGTGATATCAAATTGTATTCAGTCATCAGAGGGGTAAAAAAAGAAAAATTTCCAACCTAAGATAAAATTTTTTCAATTATTTCGACTCAAAATTCAAATTTTAAAAAAATTTGAATTTTGACAAATCTTTTGATTCGAACGTAATTCTCCTTACTAAAAATGAAGGCCCGCGAAAAGAACCATGCAAATTCACTTTTTTCAATTTTGGTAGTATCTAGCGTTTTTATGTCATAACATTTCAACTTGGGGATGAACCTCAATCTCATGAAAGTTTTCGTAATTACAATTTGGGGCATAAGTGCAAAAAAATAAATTGTTGCATAAGTTAAGAACAAAAATGTGATTCCTTTTTAGAAAAAACTCGAGAATAATGGATAAATTGGCTTATTTCGATGATTTGAAATTTAATAAATTTATTGATTATTAGCAAAGGATATGTTTTTGTGATGACCAAACTCATGAAAAACGTCACAAAATTCCGTCGCGCTGACTTTTAGACATTTTGTTAGACTTTTTTGGACTTGGAAAAATTTTTAGATTTCCACTGACTTTTTGCACTTGGAAAATTAGATACAGAGATAATACTGATTTTTAAACATTTTGTCAAAAAAACACTATAGACTTTTTCTACTCGAAAAATTTTTTAAATCACGCTAACTTTCCGACATTTTGTCGGGCTATCTGGACTTGAAAATTTTTTCAGTTTTCTAACGATTTTTCGGACTCAGAAAATTTCAGAAAATTCTGACTTTTTCGAATTTGAAAAATTTTATGAATTCATCAGTTGACTTTTGAATTCGGAAAAATTTAGATTGTTTAAAAATTTCACTTTTCGACATTTTACGAGACATGATAACATCAGGTCCGACTTTTTGACTTACAATTAGATAATGTCAGACATTATGTCGGATTGGGATGTGCACTTCAGTCTGACATAACAGAAACATCCAAAAGCATATCCTATGTTTTATACTTTCATGTATAGTATGGAAATGACCAGTGGCATGTGCGGGGGGGGGGTGCACGTTTTTAACAGGTGTTGAATAAAAATTCAAGTTTTACTCCTTTTTACTGTGAAAAGTGAGAAAAAAATCAAAAACACTTTTAGCTCATGAATTTTTGTTTTTCATTATATGAGTAGTAAGTACTTTTGATTTCTTAGTGAGATAATCTAGTGTAAGTAGCCACATTACTCCTGAAATCATTATTCAAACCACCTTAATTTTTTCTCTAAAAAGAGGAATTTAATTTTCCTTATTGATAAAAGAAAGCATTGAATTTTTTTTAGAAGACAGTTGGAGGTAGTTTGAATAATAATTTTAGGATGTAGTAAATGACTCCTGTTACAGAAATCACTTTCATAAGAAATGGGTGGCAATAAGTCGTATATGGCAGAAACATTCTTACTGAATTTTGTTAATGCTTTCACCTATTTACTTTTTACACTGAAAATGAACAGAACTTACATAAAATTGATTTTTTATTCAGTTTGATTTATTTCAACGGTAAACATTGAGTGAAAAAAATGAGAATATTTCTAGTATGCCTAGCCTTAATTATATTATTCAAACTCCTTATTTTTCACTTGGTGAGTTCTGCGCCAGGAGCCTGAACGCTGCTGAAGTTGCGAGCAAAAGCATGTCTTATGTTTTATACTTTCATGGGTAGTACTAAAATGGAAATGACCAGGGGGTCTAGGGGGCTTTTTCTAGGCCGCTTTCGTGACCCAAAATTAAATTTTCAAAAAATTGAAATACCTAGGTACCTATTTTATATTATTCCACTTCAACCCTCAAGAAAAACCAAACCATACCACCAACTCATTTTTGGCAAACAAAAAATGGAATTGACTAGTTCTTTCCATGGACTTTTCCAACGTAATTTTGCCATTTTTTAAGGGGTCAGACCTCCTCCCACCCTCTTTAGCTCCAAAAACAAATAAACCTTATCGGATAAGGCGAAGGGGCGACATTACACCCCGTATAATAATCGAATCGATAACGAAATCAACCAGAAACCCAAATTCACTAAAAAAATACTCCAATTTTTACCCATCTAGTGGCATACCTATCTAACTTTAAAACCAAACGACGCATGCAACGATGGCCTACGTAAACTATTTGCAGTCCCAGAAGAACAATAACCCTATATAACTTGCATCCGTAGCTTCGGTAGCTAGCTTCTGGACGAGGACAATATTTCCTAATTTATTTACATCGTTGGCCCTAGATGACCGTAGTAGTGGGCAACTAGAAAAGCACGCTTTAGAATTCGACCATCAACTGTAAAAATACACGGGGCCGGGGTTTGGGTGCTGGAAATTGATGTAATTTTTGTTCATGTTAAATCCGCGTTAAGTTATCGAATCGACGAATTAAACCGTTAGGTATATTTAGCTACGTGGCCCGACGAATAAAGCGAGCAGTATTGAAATAGCGATTGCTTTTAAGCGAAGGACGTTTTCCGATTCAGTGAAACTGTATGGTATTTTTTGGGTAGTTTTTCCTCTATTTGCGAATGGAAATTCGTCGTTGATGTTTATTAAAGAATGTTGCTACAGCCAGAATAGAGCGTCGACGTCGTCGCCGAGTTACGAAGCAATAATAAAACATTTAAAACGTATTAAGCGCTTAGAGGGATGAAAAAAACTCACATATTTTCGCCAAGCTCGCGCAGAAAATCCACATCGCTATGAGGACCGGAGTTTCGACGCGTTGGAATTCGATATCGGCGATTTTGAAACGTTTCACGCTATTCGTCGGTTTCTCTTTATGGTACATGTCTTCTTCCAATGTTGGCATTTCGATACTGCTATCGTATTTATTTGAGTAGGCGACGCTTTCAGCTTCATTTTGATATCGTATCTTCTCGGCTGATACAACTTCGAGCATGTGAAACAGGATGATGATCAATAAGCCCGAGTTGAGCCTTAGATGACAAAACCAGTTTGGTAAAATTCTAAAAAAATATTTCAAGCTTTCGCATTCTTTCGAAATGTTTTTCTTCCAATGTAATACGAACGATATTTTCATATCAAAATTTTATTTCGAAGATTTCGTCGCGCGGGATGCCGCGATAATAGCACCAGCCTTTTTTCCTTTCTCGTTCTCGTGTGTATTGCCTACTAGATATATCACAGCCGACTATATTAAATGGTCCCTGAAACATAAAACAGACCCCGAAATATTATCACGTATTCGTTGACAAGAAGGATTTATTCGAGCTTTTTCGCTCGTGTGTGTGTGTTTCTGCGCGCATTCGTCCGAAATCGCGTAATCATTAACGTCTCTTTTGACGTTTTAATTTAAAAGCCAAACAAATTTATCGTCTAATGATTATTAATTTGCCGATAACCCTTTGCCACTATCTCGACTCGCTAATAAGAATAAAATTCCAGTTATCGCGTTATTCCCTAATCAGATTTTATCATAAACTCGACAAACTGCGAAACGCTGTAACGTCGAAGGAAAAAAAAAAGATCGCGAGTATACGAAGCATTATATAGAGTATAGGAACTTGGTTAAGTGTATTATTACCTAATGTTCTTTCATAAAAGCGGTCGAGTTTCCCTTTTATACGGAAATTTCAAATAAATTATACTCATCAAACTAATCCGTAATTTATGATGATGGATTTTGTTCAATACAAAGCAATATTTACCTTGCTACCATCAAAAGCATAATTTTCACCACCAATCAACGATGCTTCTCTGTATTCACGATACGCGTTCGCGCTACGACCTATCTAAGCACGTCGAAATATTTTATTATGAAATAACCGAAGAGTACGTAGCTACTCTCGATGAAAAAGACACAATTTTCTATTTCAATAAACTTGGTTCGCGAGTCGATATATGAGCTGTGAAGCTGAATTAATTGATTGGATCGAGATAAAAAAAAAGAAAATGTCGAATGAGTAGTAAATTTTTAATTAATGTTTATACGCAAGATAAATCTGTCGCATTAAAATTTATGCTGTAAAGTATATAGGTATTTATGTAGGTGGTGAATAGTGGAGGTGGTGGATCTGGGATCAGAAAATAATCAACGTTGATAAGGCCCCAGTGAAAGAAAAAAATTGAATTTCGAATAGTATGTTTCCCGAATCGGTGAATTTATCGTCTTCAGTTGAAGTAGGTATTTGCTGCAAAAAATCCAGATGGGGATTTGTGCATGATGCATAATCAACAAGCAAAAAAGGATTAGGAGGAGGTCCGATAAGTGAAGGTAAATAAAAAAGGGTACCTATACTAATCAGAGTGGATCGTCTTTGACTCCTTTTTTTTGGAAAGTTGTAGGGCGATTCAAAAAAAAGTCGTGGGGTGACGTCAAAAAGTCGTGGAAAAATGTTTGGGTCTCTGACTTGAACTGTCATTTTGAGGATGTGGTTTAAAATTTTCAAATTCTCAAAAATTCAAGAAAGAACAATTTCGTTTTTTTTTTCATTTTTATAGAAGAGTGAAAAAAAAATTCCTAGAGATTTAAAGGACACAACTTTTAAGCTCTTCTCCCCTCTCCTCTTACCTGTCTCAACTTCTCAAAAAATGAAAAAGTAATCGACTAGATTAGATATGCAATTCATTGTCAAATATACCTCTAAATTTCAAAAGTAATTCTGCAGCTCCCAATATCTCATATTTCTGTTTTTTTTACCTAGTTATTTTGTTATTTTTCGCCCAAAAATTGTAAGTAGGAACCTACGTATTTGTAATGAAAGAAAACTATAAATCGAGGTATTTAAAAAATAAAACCATCGTATCTCAATTCGAAGTCAATTAGGGAAAAACTACAATTCAAAGTACAAGATTACCACTGGCTGATTTCTTTGTAATCTAGTGAAACTCTCGCCCCGGTTAGATTTTCAAAAGAGAATAGATAGGTATTAAGTACTTAATCTTCTAGCTAAAGAAGTACTCGGTGCCTTACGTATTCGTACGAACATTTGGATACAAATAAATAAAGATACTACATTTTTATCTCGAACGAACTGAATTTCGGCCAAAAATATCCTTTATTTCGAGCTTTTAGGGTTCGGCTTGATTATTTTTATCGCATTTAATGATCTCTCGATTCTCTTCGCGAAATTATTATCGTTTTACGAGAGGAACGCGAGAGTAAAGCAAGGGCGAGAGTTGTTATCGCTTCCAACACGTTGCTATAGATGAAACGAAATGAATTTTCTATTATTTTAAATTATTATTAAACGTTATGAGAGTGAGAATTGCTCTGGAAAGCGTAGGGTGTTCTTATTTTACTGGGTAATTGGTGCTAAGTATATGAAATTTTACGTAATTACGAACAGCTAATTAAATTATAATACCAGAGTGCAGAGTTTATATAATATGTGCATTAAGAGTTTCAAAATTCGTAAATTTTGTGAATTAAAGCTTAAAAAGCTATTTTGATAATGAATAGGTAGGTTTTGTGTAGGTGGTTTTTTTGTCGAATGAAAACTTTTCCAACTTCGTAATTTTTTCAAATTGACTGAAAATGCCAGTGCTTGAATTTTTTCACCGAATAATATGAAATTATAAACAGAAATAACTTTTTTATTCGAATTTGAAATTTATTCAAATCATTTTTAAAATATAAAATGCAGATTTTCTTTACACAGATTTTTATTGTGAAGAGAGGCTCAACTCGAATCTTAAATTTTCTCTATTATTTAGACTGATAATTTTCATCATTATTTTAAGTAGGTAGGTATATTCTGCCCCCTACCCCCTGGGTTGCTCTTAGGGGGGACCTTTGGTCATTCAGAATTAAAAAGATATATTTTTTTTAAAAATGAAAATAACTAGGTTTTTTGCAGTTTTTCTGCATAAATTTTGTTTGCTAGTAAGTGAATTATCAGCCCCCTTGGATTTTCTTTCTAAATCCCTGAGTTGGTATACCTTGGTGTAAAAAAAAATTCGACGAAGTTTTGATTTCCCCCCTCCGCTTCCTTCCATTCCCAAGCTATAGTTCTTTTGTCGCATTGTATTTAAGAATTTTTAATTTTAGTAAAACTGAAAGCATTTTCTCGTTTCTTTGTGCCAAGTTATGTTTTTTTTTTTCTGTTTCGGTTCACTTTTTCATGTTTCTTTCATAATTTTAAAATTTTCAAACGTGAAAAAACATCATAGGAACGAAGAACAACCACTCTGGAAAAATTACCAAAAAATTCGTATTTCATGTATAATTTCTCTATGCAGGGATCTGGTTTTGTCGATTTCTTTGAACCAAGGGTTGTTTTTTTTTCGTAAAATAAAAAAGGAAAAAGTTAAATATTTCAATATTCATCCCCTTCGGCACCATTTACTCTCATTTATTCGTATTTTAACGGAAGGCAGCAAATTACATAAATACAATGCCTCTTACGAAAAAATTTATAATAACCATTTAATGGAAAATTTGCAACCTAGAGCAATCATTACACTCTTGTTTATCTAATATCTTCATGTTAAAAAAGAAAAATTAGCAGTAAAAACTTCGAATTTTCTACCGATAGCACTTTTTTTTTTCACAAAACAAGATGAACTGCTTCGGGTTTAAAATTTTCTCCTTTAAAATATTAATTATTAAAACATTTTTCATAGGAGGCATAGTTTTCAGATAATTTAGGTTTTTCATGACAAAAGAAACCAAATAATGATTTTTCTGCATGTATGTTTGTAATTTTTATCCCTTAATTTGAAGTGATTGAGAAAACCAAAAGTTTGAGGAAAGAACATAACCGAGTTTATATGGTGATTTGACCCCCAGCACCAAATTCGAAATTATCCAGTGAAAGTTTGTCCTTATGGTCTTAAAACCCCTGTGACAAAATTTTTAGCTCGATCTCTCCCCAATGCCTCCTAGGGGAGGGGTTAAACGTGGGTTTTCGTTAAAAATTTTTATTTCTGGCAATTTTCAATTGAACTTTTTGAAACTTGGACAGTACCAAGGATAATTTGTTGGAATTTTAAAAAAATTGAGTACTTTCTCAAGGTCAAATGGACATTTTAAGCTTTCTAACGGTCATTTTGGTGACCCCATTTCAGAGATGCAATTCTGCAAAAAATATATATGTACCATATTTTTTTAGAATTTTATGTCGTGGTGCGTCACCTTCAAAAATGTAAAAAAAAAATAACAATTTTCTCCCCCAAACGAGTCTTTTCCGTTCGAAATTTTTTTTTTTCAATATATCATCAATGACTTTTAAATACATCATCAACGTGCATTTAGACCAAGTTTTCCAATTTTCTCCTAAAATATCGGAATGTCGCCATTTTGAGAACCCACAATCCCCTCCGACTCCGAGATGACGTAGGGGCTCAAAAATCATGCCTGGGCTTGTTTCAAGTCAATATCCATCAAATATTTTAATTTCAGCAATCAGCGAAGTCAAGAAACGTTTATTTTTTAAATTGTTTTTTACGAATAAAGTACGAGTATTTTGACCTTGGAAAATTTTACATAAAAAAAGTTGAAAAAATTTTGTCGCGGGGATTTTAAAGCATAAGGACCAATTTTCACTGAATAATTTAAAATTCAGTGGGGGTCAAATCACCTCTATAATATCCGGTTATGCTATTTACGTAAACATACAATTTTTCTTAGGTAGGTAGTAATTTTTCCAAAGTGGTCTTTTTTTTTTATTTTGAGGTGTTTTTCAATTTTGAGAAGTCGAAATGACAAAAAAAGTATGTGGGGTGAACCAAAATTTAAAAAACATGTTAAATAAATCACTGCGAGGTACAGCAGAACAAAAAATTTCTTTCATTTTTCTTGAAAGCCACAAATAAGGAAATCATGATGATGAGAGGGTGAAGGAAGTGAATTGTAAGGTAGGGTAGCCCTCATTTTCAACTTTGGAATTTGTTTGCTCCCACCACCAGAATTGTTCCTTTTTATAAGAAAATAACGCTTTCATGCCCCATTTTAAAAAATATTAAAGAAATAAAAATTGGGTGAAATTAAACATTTTTGTTTTTTTTCGTTCCAGACCCTTCTTGCAGTATCCCCTCTGATCAAAAATAACCACTAAAATTTTTAATTCCTCTCCCCACAGTGATAAAAGTGAGTGTTTGAGGGGGTTAAAATTTCAGCCAACTTAAGAAATTGCCTGTTTTCTCATTGGAGGGGATAACCAAAATTTGAGAGTCGCTTCTAATAAAAATGGGAGTAAATTAGGAGGGAATGGAGCAAAAAAATTATAAATAAAAAAATTTTCATCACATTTAAAAAATTTTTTTGAATTTGAAAGAAATTTGGCACTACTTATTTTGCATGTGGGGGCTGAAACTTTATAGAATTTATTTTTTCATAAATAGGAACACCTTTAGGGGGTGGGAGCAAAACAATTCTGATAAAAAAATTTCCATCGAGTATAAATAAGTAGCACTTATTGTTAGTGTGGGCTGATTTCTCTTAATAATCCAGACAGACTATTGGTCAAAATAATAATCATCAAATTACACCAAAAAAGTAAACAATTCCAAAAGAAAATGGTGAAAATGGAACCAAACCCAAACCATCATTTGTCTTTCACACATGAATAATAAATACACCAATACATAATTAAAAAATCGACTTTTGATGAACCGAAAAAATAATAATTTTATAAAGACGTCGTTATGAAATTGGAACCAAACGTATTCCGAGGATAATTACACCATCAAGAAGGTACTTTCAAAATACTGATGAAAAATTGATAAATTGGTCGACTCGTGCGAGTACTTGTACCTACGTTTTGTGAAATGAACTCTACTACGTACGTATTCGACTTTGACGATATAAAACGTCATTATTTAAGGAATACTCGATCGAAGAATTGCAAACTACATTCAGAAGACCGGAAAATACATAGTAACAGCATGTACCTGAGCACGAAATGCATTTCGAACATGATAACATTCGAGTAATTATATAAAATTCACGACGATAATGTATGGGAAAGTTATAACACACGTGTAACAATACGAGTACATCTAGCAATGAAACAAAACTCGAAGGGTATTTCAAAAACTTACCTAAAATAAAAGAGGAATAGGTTTCACATGCGTTTAAAAGGATCCTATGCAAAAAAACACAATAACTGATAAACATAAAAATCTTATGCTATAATACAAGCGTCTATATACATATAACCCGTGGAACAATGAAATCTAACTCGTTGTGCAGAAGTGCTAACATGAAATATCAATATGAATACGTTGTAAAATGATTCTGCGCGGAAAATGTAAGTATTTTCACAAGTCGTTGCACCGACGTGAAATTCCGAAAAGTTAACAGTTTCGGTAAACCGTGCGAGTAAAAATTACCTCGCCCAAAACGATCCATCAAACATATCCATTTACATTCACAGTTACGTATACTTTCGTACCGAATTAATCATTTTTCTTGGCATGATTTTTTTTCTGTTGTTCAAACGCAAACAATACGATAGCTTAGATAAACCTTTGGGATGCATTTAGTCGATATACACCAAACTTCTAAACCTTTGTTTGCTGAGATGGTAATTTTTACGTCGTCGGGTATTTTCTTGTGTTAGCCGAAAAGGGCTAACCTATGGTGTAATTCAAATTATGCTGAAAGTTGCATATTGTAATTTTTTAACCAGCCTAACCTTGGAAAATTTGAAACAAGAATGAAAATATAGTCATCGATAGAATTTTTTATCATTTTTTATGACGACTTTCACTTTTATTTTTCGTTATCAATATTATATGTACCTATAAGTACTTACGTACGAAATGAAAATAAAGGTTGTTTTCATTTCTTATATCAGAGGATAATTATGATTTATTGTTTTTTTCCCCATCGTCGTTATAATGCTGAAAATTTACTCATGTGATGAAAGATTGTATCGAAGAACCTAAGTACATTATTTATCCTTATTTTATGTACGTCCAGTAGGCAACTTACATAACTGAATTGCATTCAGTAGGGGAAACTACAAGCTCAATTGAAAATGTTTCTTACAAAATTTTGCATAACTTGAAAATTAAAGGAGTTATGAAGCCTACAAATTTTCAAATCATTGTAGCTCCTTCAATTTTAGA
>FIZU01053965.1:0-26087 GCA_900064475.1 Pseudococcus longispinus
CCCCCCCAAACCGGCCTTGAGCCTGAGCGAAGAGAGAGCAAAATTTTTAGATATTTGTGCCATTTTCCAGATTTTGAAAAGTTCGCTAACTTTTCTCAAATTTTGCCAATTTTTTTCCAACTTTTGACCAATTTTCCCAAGTTTTCGACATTTTTTGAAAAATTAGGGGATTTGATACGCCCCCTCCCCGACCCCAATTAAAACCGTTCTCGAGCATAAGATATCCTTTTGCGATGACCAAAATTTCGTCACATCTACTTTCCCCCTTTATTCCATTTTTTATTTAAAATGCCAGAATGATGCCAATTTGGGAACCCGCAACTTTCTCTGAGATGACCTAAGGACCGAAAAATCATGTTCTGGATTGTTTCAATTCGATATCTATCATAAATTGCATTTTCAGCCAAATCGAGAAACTTTAATTCCAAGTCAAAAATACTGAATTCGTGAAAGAAGCAAAAGTCGTGAAAGTTTTAGACCTGGATAAAGACCAACTTCCACTGGATGATTTCAAATTCGGTATGGGGGGAGGGGGCGGTAAATTTTCAATCTAAGAAATATCATATCCCCTTCAAGTTTGAGAGTAGACTAATTCCGTATAATAAAGATTTTTGTTTCTCTCAAAAAAATACCAAACATTTTTCTTTTTCCCAATCGAAGTTGAAACATTTCGTACAGAAGGAATTAGGAAAATATCATTAAACCAGGTACATTTCTTTGGTCAAACGTTGCTTCAAAAATCACTAATAATGAAAAATACAGATACCAGCATCTCTAAAAAAAGACCACTCCGACGTAAATATTTTCCATCGATAAGGTAGCCACTCGAATCAAGTAGATGTCCCCCACCCCTGACGCTCTTATTGCCCGCACAATCATTACAACTCGGGTAATAAAGACTGGAAACCTAAAACCACATCTTTTTTTCCTTTTCTCACACCATCAATCGTTACCTATAAAGAATACCGAGAAGACTACGATCTACACGAGCACCAGAACCTGATCAAATAAAAATATTTGTACGTATGCGATACGATCAGTACGATTGGTTTTTTTTACAACGCAAACTCATTGAGAAAAATCTCACTATGACCCAGGTCACCAGCACCACGCACAGTCCACGACCGTTATCCAATTTCATTATCGAAAGTAAAACCTTAGACGAGGATGGGAGAAAAAAAAAGCGTGCGAAAACGCCATCACCAATCCAATAATAACAGCCTGATGGTGGATTGGAATGAAGACTGAATTCGAAATCAAGTAAACCACCTTTAGATAAACCAATTTTTGAAGTTTTACAGGTTCGAAAAACGTGTCATCTCTCAGTTAGCACCGCATCTCGCAGCATTATCAAAATTTCCGATCGAGTCACGATTCGAAAAAAGTTATTAAAAAGCGGAGGCCTCGAATAAGTTAATTTATTCGCCAACAATTATAAACGCGGGGTCGCTCGCCCCGGTGGCTTTCGAATTGTTAATTTTTAATTGATAACAGACGGATAAAAGGCGCGATAATTTGATCGATTAATTAAATTTTTCCAGCTTACTTTCAATTTACGAAGTTGGTCACTCCATTTGCATCCTTCTTTGTGATGAATACAATACACCGTCGATCCCATGATATCTTTTTCCGAATCGGAGATCTGAAAATCGACGTAAGTCTTGGGTTAATTGTCACGTACAACACATTTACGTACATAATGCATATAATAAAAAGCAACGATTCGGTAAACAGACTAAAAACGAAATAACGAAACGTAGCGAGTTGTAAAAAACCGTTATTTTTACGTATGTAGAATTTTAAAAAAAACGAACGATTTAAAGACATATTTTTACGACTAAATCATCGTTATTGGTATTAAATCACTACCTTATTCTCTTTGAGTAACGGATTATGTATGTTTTTATCTTTGGTAAACATATCGGCGGCGAATTTATACATAACGAAGCAATATTAATGCACACATGAGCTATACGAGTATACAATACGAACACGAGGACTTGAAAGTTGAAACTAATACTAATACGAGGACGATGACGACGTTCAGGTTAAAGCTGAGAGCGCGCCAACTATAAGGCAGATGGTATTGGGTATGAAACCAGCTGATACATTTATTACAATTATCGACGAGTAGCATTGGCGAAGGGATATTTCATAATGATATGCGGAGCACGATAAAAATAAACCGTAACTTTCCCCTGTTCCAAAAAGATCACACATAAGACATCTGTTTATCGAACACACCGAAGAAATATTTCCACATACCGAAAGGCCTCCTCCAGGAAAACGGAAATACGCCCAATGGATACCTAGGCTTGGGCTAGATCCCCATCCGCGACCCAAACAGAGTCCATATGAAAAGACTCAGCCCGTGTATCCATCGATGGATTACCCCAGATGGTGGATGAAGTTCGTCTGTTTATCTCATTCGTATTTTTTCAGAGCTTTGAACGCAGGAATTTGTTTCAGGTATAAATAGATTTTGTCATTAGCCATCGGTTGTCGATTAACAAAATTATGGTATTTGAAACAAGAATCTGCGAAAGTCTCGCTGATTATATTACAAATTCAGTTTTGCCTTATGAAGCTGCGAACAATTCCGCAGAAAGTGGTAGGAATTTCGAAATGAAGCTGATATGAATTCCTGATGAAGTAGTTTAAAAGTTAATGGGATAAAGAACTAAAATTTTTCACCATAGTCATGGCCATTTTTCAATTCGTAAGGAAACAAGAAAATCGTCATGGCGAATTGGCGAAGTACGAATAACAATTGCTATAAAGATGGGAAAATCAAAACATGGTGATGTCCTGCTTAATTATGAACTCGCAAAAATCTTGTACATTCATTACAAATACCTCCTGCTGCATCGTTCGAAATTTTACGATTTTATATGCATAGCGCCGGAGACCAGTAAACACAACCCAATCGTTACATAGGGCCAAAACAATTCTTGACGAATTCAGCAAGAAACCCAGGACCCAAGAGAATGACTTTTCATGTTGAAGAAATGTCAAAACGTTTTTTTCATAAAATAATTTTTCATTCGCCAATAAAATTATTTAAATTACGTTAAAACCTTTAGAAATTTCAGACGGATGATCCATAAAGCCTGTACCACACCCCACCGATGACCACAAATATGTGCTAATTAATCTGAAATATTTTTTAAAATTTTAAACTATGTTCAAATTTTTTTTATACCTACCCCTACAATCCGATGTAAAAAATACATTTTGAACAAAAAACGAGAAATAGCAAATTTTATACATTTTTTATTGGATTAAATTTTGAAAAATTAGCTACATACCGTATTCAACAAAATTTTAAATAATGCTTACAGAAAAAAATTGAAAAAATGCTCGAAATCCAAAAAACTATGTACACATCAATAAAATTCAAAAAATTGTTTTTGAATAAAATCCAAAAAAAATGCCTTTGAAAAACATTCATAAAATTTTTATTTTGGATGGGTATGATGTTCAAAAAATTTGTTTAACAAATTCAAAAAAAATCAAACAAAATCTCTGTAAAAAAATTGAAACAAAATCCTACAAAAACTTTTTAACAAAATTTTAAAAATTCGTCTTTCACTTTTCAAAAAAATTTAAAACATTTCTCTTGAAAAAAAAATCAAACAATTACTTACTTTGTAATAAAATTTAAAAATATTATTTTCAAATAAAATTCAAAAGAATTACTTTTACACAAAATGATGAAAATTTTTTTTCCAGCTTTTAAATTGGATTTTGGTTTAGAAAATGGTGAGGAATATTGAAAAGTTTTTTTTTTTGCTCAAAAAATAGTTTCATCAGAGTGGTGAGATTCGTCGAGAAATGTTGTAACTTCCAAGCTAAGAAGCTGCCAAATATGATAATATGCGAAAAAATATGTTTGGTTACGCTTGATGACTGAAATAAGGAGGGGGGATGATGAAATTTCAGCTTCTGAATCCCTCTTTCGATAAAAATTCTTACTTTCGTTTTGCTTAGACTCACTAAATTTACTCGCTTAGACAAGATATTTTTTCAAAGTTCACATAAAATCACTTTACTTCTCGTTACCCCCCCCCCACACCGAAGTTTTGTCTTACAATTTGTTGAAAATTGAAGAAATTATTTCAACTTCAAATGTTTTATACAAAATTTTCAATATTCCAAAAGTTGTTTTAAATGTCACCTAATTCATTTAGGACCAATTTTCTCTCGTTTAGCTTTGAAATCCAAGCTTTGATTTTCTCAATTAAAAAGTTATCTGAGTGCCTTATAAATTTTTCCAAAGTTCAAAAGGTCAGCTGTTATCTATGGAATTTTCCAAGCCCAATAAGTTTAAACTCTGACAAAATGTCACAATTTCGTCACAAAAAAAAATTGGTGAATTTGGGGTTTTCAGAAAATTTAATTGAATTGTCTTTTTGTAAAAAAAAATCGCCTCCGTTTCGCTCGAGCTCAATAAATTAACTCATATCAGCTGATTTTGCATTTTTTCCAAATAAAAATTGTTGAGAAAATGTTGGTAAGAAAAAAATATTCAGAATTGATTCATCTACAATTAAAAATATTTAGATAGTTTCTAAATATTTTCAAAAAATTCGTCAAAAATTGACAAAACCATTATAAAATTTAAACAACTTCACCGTACTATTTTTACTACTGTTTCCATTATGAATTTCAAACTGCCTCATCACCAACATTTTTTGAATTCATTGATCGTCAAATACCTACTTTCTTCACTACTTCGTCACAAAAGTTTTCAAAGTTTTGAGCTACGATATTATTCGTGGCATTATCAAGAAATTTATATTTCCTTATTTTTTTGAACAACTTCACTATATATTTTTTAGGAACAAACTGCTTCGTTACAATTTCCAACCATTAGGATAAAATTTTCATGGCTTTGTCTTCGATTTTTTCATCACTGTTTTGTTAGGGTTTCTCTGAGGATTTTTCACCAATTAAACTAGAAATTCCAAAGTGGTCCAAAACTTTGAAACTTCAACTATAAAATGAACCTTGAACAATAGAAACTTTCAGTATATTTTCGTACACACGATGGTAAATGGAAATTCACGGTCAATACCCACAGATATCTCTGTTCTGATAATTTTAACGATAATGGAGAAATATTCGTAATCCTGGACGTGTTACCATACAAATCACGCGGATACGGATGCTTAATTCTTGGAACTCGCAATCGTTATGGCATCCTGGCAGGCCTATATGGCACGTGTGTTGTTAATGGAGATGCTTTAAACATGCTTATCAGTTATTCATACAAATTACCACAAGTTGACATTTTCGCTGCGGACCATTTCCCATCCTTGTTCATGCACAGATTTTACACGACTAATATGTCTCATATCATATAAAGGTGAATAGAAAGTGTCACGATTTAATCGTATTTAAACAAAAGTATCCGTATCTACGTAGAAAATATACGAATATTCGTCGTCTATCACCGCATCTGTTTATGTACTTTCCAAATTTTTCATTCTCCGGTGTTTTTACGCAGCTAGCTAAACTTTTTAAACTAATTGTGCAGCAAATGGATTGAAACTAAATACCTCTCTATGGTAGCTGATTGCCTAAATGTTATGTATTTCTGCATGACTGAGCAATAAAATTATCCGATGTGAGACGTGTTTTACGAATTTAGAAAAAAAAACATGGCACCGTGTTGGGTACTCTGTAACAACGTAACGCGAACCATAATATTATGGGAATGATTCGGCATCCAATGCAATTACACCTTTTATCATTGTAGAGCACGAATCTCACGATGTTCACGAGATTACCTAGATTTTTTTTCACTAATGCTAACGTATGTTTGGTTATAGGAGATGAAATTCAATTTTATTACATCGTTTTTTTTCTTTCTTCTTTTTGGGAAGTTAATAGATATTTGGTGAAAATAATGGAGGGTTTCCAAATTTTGTAAATCTGTCGATTGGACGATAAACACCTAGTTTAAGTGGTTAGCACACTGAATACGAATTGACATGTGATTTTGCATTTAGTATGAACTAAAAGAAAATTTTGGAGAAGGGGACCACCAAAAATTGCCCTTATGGGAGTGAGCAGGAGGTTTTTTTTTAGAGTAGAAATACCTCTATTTCTGTACTTAAAGAGGTAAAGGGTATTTTTGGTATCATTTCCATATAATTCGACCATCCTAAACTCGAATCCATCATTCGTTTCTCGATTGAAAGTAGAGAAATGACACAATCGTGAAATTTGTGTCGCAGAAAATGGTAAATTTTTGTAAAAATTAATGCGTGTACTATGCATAAATTCCTATCTTTTAAGAAGAATGGCTTGTCACCACTGCAGAATAAGAAAAAAATTGTACAACGAAAAATGATGGACTTTTTATACTTGACAACTTTTGTTTCAAGTTTTTCATCGTATCGTGATTTTCGACTGCAAAGTAATTTTTTTGGGGAGTTTCGAACTAAAGTTGTAGAACGTTGAAAATCAGTAATTTTTTATTCTACAATTTTTTTTCTACTTTGATGTGAGGAAGAGTTGTCGTTCTGAAAGTGAAAAAATTCGGTCAATTTAAACACGAATGGGTCACTATATGTTATGCACATTCGATAATTGTGAGAATTTTCTACTTCCTATCTGGAAACTAACTTCGAATTTATGTTCAGGAGGCTCAAATTACATTAAAAAATGTTTTATACCCCAATCGGTTAAAGGTATGAGGGTTAGGAAATGAGAAACTGCGATTTAATGCCAATTTAAACAAAAGTTGAACATTTCACGCTGAGCAAATTCGACAATTTCGAGAATTGCCTACGTCCCATCTGGAGATTAACTTTAAATTTGGTTCGGGGCATTCGAATTATAATGAAGACATGTTTCTTGACTAAATTGGTCACCCCTACAAGACTCAAAAAATGAAAAATTGTAATTTTACCTCCGTTTTTACAAAAATTTGCCATTTTTTGCGAGACAAATTTCACTATTGTGCCTTTTCTGCACTTCCAATCGAGATAATAATGACGGATTCGAGTTCACGAGGGTTAAATTATATGGAAATTTATATGTGTAGAAATAAGAACGTTTTAAATTTTAAAAACTCCTCCTGCCCGCCCCCAGGGCAATTTTTGATGGTCCCTTTCCCCCGATTTTTTTATATTTCATAATAAGAGAAAACCCACATGTCAACTCGTGTTCAAAAAAAAAAATACAAGGTGTCTAACTGGATTTTTTTTTGAAAATTCATGACTTTTCCCATGACCTTTTTCCGAATCAAAATTTAGCGCTTTTTTCAGAATTTTGTAACATCTGCAGGAGGGTTTTTCTCACATCTACGAGTACCTTCCCCCTCCAATCTACATGAAAGATTTTTGAAAAAAAATTGTGATAATTCGTCAGCTTCTTCTGACGGACCGATTTTACCAGATTTTTTTCAAACTGTTTCTTTTAATGTGTAGATGTGTCAACAAGCATCGAGGTCCAAAAATTTTCAAATTAAGGCAAAAAACTCAAAATTTTTGACATTTTTTCCAATTTTTTTGATACTTTTTTCAAATAAACAGAAAAAATTGAAATTTTGTCATTGTGTCATCAAGCATCGAGGTCCATAAATTTTCAAATTTGAGAGACAAAATCAAAGTAATGGAATAAAGTGAATTTATCAATGCCTTTGTCATACAATCATTCGCGGGGGAGGGGTGGCGAGAAAAAAAAATAAAGAATTGAAAGGGCGAAAATTTTTGCATAATAACTCAAAAAGGCCTTCAAAATCTGAAATTTCTTCAAGATAACTAATTGAAAAAATGAATATTCAATAATTTCAACGTAAAAAGGAGGACTTGAAGGCCAAATTCATCACTTTTTTATTACTTTTCTGACTTTCAGGACCACTTTGTAACATGGAGAAATGTTCAACACTTTCAGCACCTGTTAGACATCCTGTGATTAGTAACGAGAAAAAAATTTCAAAGAAAACATTGAGAAAAAAAAACACGAAAAAAAAGTTAAAAATCCATAACTTCAACAGTAAAATCCATGACTTTTCCAAAACCTGGTAATTTTTTGCATAATCAATGACTTTTCAATGATTCCTATGTCCTGTTAGACACTTGAAATATATCCTGTTTTTTTTGGGCTAACCGTTTAAACAAAAGTGAGAGATTTTGGAGCTATCAATTTTCATCTATTGATTCCCTAATTTTGTAAGAAAGAAGAGCGGCAACTGAATAATTAATAAGCAGTGTGCGGTGGCAAACATTTCAACGTGGTTACTAATTGGTCCAGAATTTAAAAAGCATCAAGCATCAAAAAATTTTAGGAACAGTGAGCCTTAGAACAAAGCAATAGACATTTTTTTTGTCATTTTACAGCACGATCTGAAGAACTATGTCAGCTGATGTGATTCTGTTCAAGTATCTGGAATCAGCTCCTATCTAATTACGTTTTACGGACGATAACGATGACTCTGAAAACTCGCATTAACAATGTACCCGTCACGTAATAGACCAATGAAGCAGTTGAATCTAGATGACGGGAGGGGCGGGGCAGACGATTAATCGAACGGATTTTTTAAACTGTCCTTGCACGTGTTTTTGTAGTAAAAAAATGTACGATGGTGGTGCACGTGGTATAAGTACCCGAAGTGACTTTTACGGTGTATAATTTTGTTTTGAAATAATCGAGTTTTGTTTGAAAGGTGGATTTGAGAATATACGAGCATAAGACGAGTTTACCTTTACACCCAGGTCTCTGGTCTCGGATTGACTTAATGTGGCGTAAAAAAGAACTCGTACCGGGCGTGTGTACTCGTATGTCTCATTGATGTTGGTAGATTCGAATCGTATTAGTTATTATCGATTTTTAAAAAGAACATTGTTGTATAAAGTGAAGAATACGCGTTCGGCTCGAGTCGCGTGAGTCGACGCCTTCAACAAAAGATTTCTATGTCTTTGAACTCGAGAAGTCCAAAGCGGCAATAGGTTTTAAATTTTCATAAGTACCAGAGCATTGGTATGGTTACGGTTTGACGAATAAATGCATCGTCCGGAACTTGTGTGGAAGAGAACATACACGAGTCTTTGGACTGTGTACCTATCTGAAATGGTAATTAAAACTACCTTAGGTTTTTCTCCACCTAACTATAGGATAATAGCCGTTTTAATTAGATCGCTAACGATGAACTTGCGAGCCTTTATGATTTAACTAATCGAAAAATTAATCTCGTTGGCCAATTATATCGCTAACGATATCGCCTCTGATATTTAGATAACTTCTCGGTATTCGAATATTGCCAGCTGCATGGTTCGCGGTGTTTCAGGCAGGTACTCGCACATTGTTGATTTAAATAGTTAGTTACCTCAGCGAATTACCGCATGCATGGTTTGCTATTACAACTCGAGTAGGTACCTACTGAATATAAATTAATCAGCGTCGCTGGCTTTTTTGCTTTAAACGAGCAATATGCTGTTTTAATTATGACTCGAGCCAAGCACCACGCATGGAAATTACCAGGTGAATAACCATGGGTAATGTTGGCCATGTTATGGACAATATTTCGTGTTCTAATAAGTATGGCTGAATTTATAATTAGTTCGTCGAGTCAACGACGAATTGGTGGTAGAACGTGGAATCAGGTAGTCAAAGTCACCTTTTTTGTGGTATGAGGAAGGGTAAATTGAGTCTTTTTCGATATTTCTTTTTGAAAACTTCGAACTACAAGAGTAATGGCGAATGAGTATTCGAAATCAGTCACATTTTTGGTTCACAAATTAAAAGGTAAAAATTGATGGTTTTTTAGATCTTGAAAATTTTCGTTCGAAATATTTTCCTCTATATCTTAATTTTTTGAGGGAATCCGAAGATGTTCACTTTGTCACGAAATGGAAAATAGGTCAATATTTTGACAAATATGGTGAAATCTTCTCAAGTAAGCATATTTCTTACAAACACCTCCGTAGAAATGAGCAAAATCATTTACAAAAAAAAATCATCAAAATCAAATTTTGTTTTTATAGAGGGTGCTAAGTAATATTGTGTGTAAACTGTGAAGTTGGTAGGCTGGAAAGAAGAAGAATCATTCATCATTGAAATCAGTTAAATCATTGAGGTGAGCCAAAAAAATGTCAAAATGAGAAGAAACTGTGACCATCTAAAGCTCTGAATGTCTGAAATTAATAATTATATTGTACAAATAAGTACTCTGATCAAAAAGTTTTAACAAGATTTGTCCGTTCATAAATTAAGATTCTAGGAATTGAAAAAAAATCATAATTTTAAAAATCATTTTCATGAATTTCAGTAAATTTGAAAATCATTTTATGATTTTGATAAAAAATTATTTTGGGAATGCGTTCGCCTCTCTTTGCCACCCCCAAGCCACATTTACCACATTTTTATTAAAATATGAAACTGCGACAAAATGATACTGAGATACAGTGTCAATATTACAATGAGCACATTTGTCAATTCGTAACACTTTTAAACGAAATGTCATGAGAAAAGTGACGCTGTTGATTACAATCGATTAATTAGCTGTTCGATTATTCTTCCCAAATATTTGGAACAAAAATGAAGTTGAATAATCAATTACATAATTATAATCAGGAAATGAGTGAAATGTATGTAATCGTAAGTGGTTAAAATCAACTGAAATATCATAAAAATTGATAAAAATGATTTCAAGTGTCGTAAGACTTGGTAAAAACTGTCGAAAAGAAATTATTGAAAAACACCAAAAATAATGTCGATTACAATTCCAACTTTTAGCAGCAATAGATTAAAAATCATAATCGACTTGAAATTGAAATCTTTCAATTGTTGATCAAATCTTATCACAATCGTAATCGTCATAAGGTAATCAAATGTGTTTTCGTTGAATCATTTGTTTCAAGACCTGAAAATATGTGCTTTTTCGGGTGAAAATCCGAAGGTGGGGGGAAGGTCTATGCGAGAAAAAACTGCAATGTGATTTTATGTGAAGTTGAAAAAATTATTTTTCCAAAATGAGGAAATCTTTTGACCCTGAGAGAAACGAAGAACTGAATTTTTGCAGAAAGGCATTCAAAAGCTTAAATTCCAAAGTTTTTTCCAATTTTTAGACGTAAAGATGAGGTCTAGACCTTTTGAAAACCCCCTCCCTCCCTCCCTCCCTCCCTCCCTCCCTCCCATACTCCCAGATACGCCCTGGTTCACAGCGACGACGTGCATTTTGAGGTTGCTAAATAAAAAGGCTTTCTTATTGTCTCTCTAAAGATTTTTGAAACAACTGAAGCTCTGATATTGTCTTTAAATTTTTTCAGTTTAAATTTAGAGTATTCGAATAATAGATTTTTTTCGAGACCAGCAGAATTGCAACTACCATCAATTTTCGACCTTCTGCGGTAAAAGCATCGAGAAAATTATCAAAATGGAAATTTTTGGCACAAATCCATGTGATTCTGCGTCCAAAAGTCAGTGTTGCCAATTCTAAAAAATCGTATCTAGAAATTCCAAATGAAAGGTCGAGAGGTTTTAATTTCCATCTAAAGACAATTCAAAAAAAGAAAAACGAGAAAAACCCAGCCTAACCTAACAATTGCGCATTACGAAAACTTTGACAACAAATAAATTGCAATTTTGAAAGGTAAAATGTGAAATGTAATATTTTCAGTGCACAGAAATGTTCCTTTTGAAATTTTCATAGCTGTTCTGGAAACTGTACCCATGTAATTTTGGAAGCACAGGGTAGCTCTGTTTGTTGGTTCTGCTAATGAACATCTGAGGATGGAATTTGCATACAAAGACTTGACAAAAGAATTGATGAAAATATACGATAATTTTTTCTTCGCATGAGCCATAATTTCATATGAAGGAAATGACATATCAAAATTCATTGGAGCATAGTCCCTTCAGTTTTGAAGACATGTAATTTAATCACAAAATTTTTATAATTGGCTCGAAAAATTTATACCAAAATCTATACTTGGGAAGCCGTATTTAAACTTTTTTCAAAACTCTGCTTAACCTCCACAATTTCAAACCAGGCAGTATCCTGAACTCAAATTTATTGTTTGTTTCGACGAATTTTATTTCCAGACTATGAGACTATACATTAACCGAATGAAAATTGAATTTTTTGTGCCTTTCAAAGACGTCGCCCAAATTTCTGCCAACTGAAAGCATTTTTTGTGATTTTCTAAACCCTGTGGTAGCTAGTTCTTTTTTTTGAATTTTTCAAAATAATAATTTTAAAAATGGTGACATGATAAAAAGTGACTCGGGAGAAAGAAACCGTCGACTTGAATTTGATAAGGTATGGGCTAAAGGCTCTGGTGGTGTGGTAGGAGGTCAATCGGTCTCTAGTCGAATTTCAAAATTTTTTTCAGGGCTTCCGATTTGTTCTGGTAAAATATGATTTTAGAGCTTAGGAGGAATTTTAAAATTGACTTTGAAAACTTCAAATCGCAACAGGAGGCAACAATTTTGGTGCGGGCACAAAAAAAATTGTTTCCTTATTTTTCAAACCATTTTGCTCGACGCAGAATTTTTTGGGTTTTTTCCAGATGGTAGGGGGATCATACCAAATCTTCAAAAAACTGTTTTTATAGACCGTTTTCCTTCCTCAACTAGGTCATTTCTGGTCGAAAAAATTTTTCCTTGCAATATATCATCAATGACATCAAAATACACCATCAACCTGCATTTGGATCAAATTCGTTTATTTTTTCCTTTTTTCAATTTTCTTTCAAAATACCCGAATGACGCCATTTTGGGAACTTACAACCTCCTCCGAGATGAGCTAGGGGCTTAAAAATCACGTCTGGACTTGTTTCAAGTAGATATTCATCAAATATTGCAATTTCAGCAAAATCGATAAACTTCAATTTTTTTCAACTTAGTTCATGTAAAATTTTCAAAATCAAAAAATAATCAATTCGTGAAAAAAAAGCAAAAAAAATAAAAGTTTCTCGATTTTACTGAAATTGCAATATTTGATGGATTTTGGCCAAACTGAAGGTGGTACGAAAAAAATGCCAAAAATCAAAATTGGAGAGCTCGAAATTCTCTTTCTACTACAATCGATTACTTTTCTTCTAGGAAGCTTTTTTCCGATATTTTTGCAGTCAGTCTTTTTTACATTTTCAAAACCATCGACCTTCTATGTGGATCTTTTCAAAGACAATGGATTTTTCTCCAATGCTTCCAACTTATTCACCCCTCCATGAAATTCGCTTTCGGTCATCAATTCACGACAACCTGTGCCACGTGTATACCACAGTCCTCATTCTACCAACGAAAACACGCTCGAGAAACAATTTAAAAAATCCGTTCGATTAATGACCATCCGCAGCAGCCTCGACTCAACTCATCAACTTGGTTAAATACACGATGGTAGTTACATTGTTTAAACCAAATACGTACACGATGGCTTCCAGGGTCGTCGTCATCGTCGTCGTCGTCGTCAACGTATAGAAACTTTCAATACAGCAGCGTTAATCACCTTTTCAACCATAATACCATATGCGCAAATACACGAAATAAAAAAAAAGGGAACCATTTATATACGACAACTCGAAGCCTTCATCTCTATAGGTTTAAAGCCATCAATACGCGATAGAATAGGTGCGGTGGCGCGGGCGGTTCGCTCGAGTTGTATTAATGACGACGACGCCAAATACGAGTACTCTGCAGAGCCACAGCAGAACAGCCCAGAAACAGGATATTGTACACATTGTAATTAACGCCACATCGGGCTCGCAGCTCGGATACTGCATCGAGCTGTTCTTTTTATTGTAATAACTGCGTATATACGATGAGTATTACACGATGAACGTTGATAGATCACCTTTTCCAAACCGATATGCTCGATGATTTCTAACAAAGAAATAAAAAATCTGACCATTGTCGATATAAACCCATATACCACTTATCTCGGACGGAAGCCGAGCAATGTATTTTAAATTTCTTAATACCCACCGTACAGCCATATTTTCCCCTCGATACTTTATTACATTACACGTAGCTGTAATTTCTAACCTGTGCATACATAATTCGACGTCCATTACAACTCGCCTATATAATTTCGCTTCGTATGTACTTTTACACATCGCGCGCCGGAAGTCCGCACCATGGAAGATATTATTTCAAGCTAAGAGATTTTAGTGTCTATTTTTTCAAGAATTAGAAAAAAAAAACGCTTTAATAATTCGGCAATTATGGCGCATACACCGAATGGCACGTCGAATATGGCGTTTTTTTCCATTTTTTTTCTTTCCTAATGGAAATATCCGTACTGGTGGTTGCTGCATCTCTTATATTATTGCTCGCTTCGATTACTCTAGATAATTAACATGGTGTGCGTTGTTGATTAACGCAGCGTTGGCCGATATTTCGCGCTTAGCTACAACAATGAATTAATTGCCCGTGTAAAATGGCCGGACGATTCGTTGGTGGTCAACGGGATCGTGAACTTTTGGTCAGTGGATTATTTTAAAGGTACACGTAGCTGTGGCGATTGTGTAATTAGAGTATCTACATTGTACAGGTACGGTTAAAGTTTCGAGTAGATGTGTACTTCTAGCTCGGCATCAGGCATCAATTCTAGGGCATAAATGATCAATTTTGTTGACCTTCGTTAGAATACGATACACAAGGTGTGTGGCGAATGGATCACCGAACGCGAAATTTGGAATTACTGGGTACCACTGAGAGAAAAACTCGAAACGAACGTGTTGCCGGTCATTAAAATTGAAAGAGCCAATGAAATACTGGGAATTATTTCAATCGTTCATCACAAAATTTTCGATTTGATCCTTTTTTCTAGCCCAAATATTAATTCCCCAATTGTCCAGTCAACTTGGAAGCGCTGAATGAGGTTCTAATAGTCACCTCACAAAGCCTCGGTCCTCGGTCCTAAGCCGGCTGACAAACTATCTGGGGAGTGAGACGTCTCCTGATGCTTCGTTTTTTGCAAATTACTCGAAACTTTCAAGAGATACCGTAGAATAGGTGGTATAAGAAAACAATCTACATAAAATTTCCTATAAATTGATATCACACGATACCCCCATCCCTCAATAGAAGTTCCACTATACAGGTTTAGACAAATGGAGCAAGTTTTTATTAAAATCGTTTTTCGTAAATAGCTCAAAAATTTTCACAAACAGAAAAATTTGGTATAGAACAAAGAATTATTCACGTAAAATGTTCCATATAATACAGTTTTAATTTGGGACCTCCCCCTTCGGATCTCCCCAAAAATGAAGGGATAGAGAAAAAAGTTTTAGGCAAAAGTTGTTCATTTTTCAATTCTACACAGTAAAAGTAGTAACGATTTTTTCATTTCAACCATAACTTCCTGAGAAATCTTTACCTAAGGCGAAAGTTACATTATTCATTGCCAAAATTTGAAATATTATGAGTTTTTTACAAATTTCGCCAGTTTTCAGCAAATAAATCAAAAAATATCGAGAATAGAAAAAAAAAATAGCTGAGTAAAACTTTGTTCCCCGTACGAATTTCTAGAGAAGGATGCAGAAAATTTTCCACCAACTCAAAATACGGGAGTCAAAAATAAGGGCGAACCATGAAAAACCGTTAAAAATCCTATTTTACATGAATTACGGTACATAATTTTTTTCATTTTTCCTAAATTACTGATCTAATTTTACTGTAGGTTTCAATTGAACACCAGAAAAACTCATTAACACAGAAAATTCGTTGGAAAAGCTGATTTTCTCCTCATCCATTTCATAATAAATCTTCAACAATCATAAAAATTTCACCTCAGGGCTCAGATATCTAAATCGAAATTTAATTTGTGAAATAAACAAATTTTATCAACAAGAATAAGGCAAATTGTTCCATTTCTAATATCTCGAGAGCTGGTTCACAAAAATGGAAACAATACATATATTTGTACAACATTTTTTCTCCCTTGAATTGTACAATTGGTGAAATTCACCACCTCAACGTTATTCGAAGCGGTAACGTTGGAAGGGGGACCGGTTAGGCGACAACCTACCACAGTATCTGCGCGCGCTATGAAACCCTTCAACACGAGGGTGAAGTGCGTTGCCTACTTACTTCGTGAATTGAAGGGGCTAGGTGGACGAATAATTTCTAATTTTCCCCTAAATTGATTTCTTGTTCAACAGTTGGTTCTAGCGAAAAATTTATAATAACAAAAATTTTAGATACAGTTAATCTATCAATACGACCCTTTGCTTCAAATATATTAATTAACATGAAAAAATTGGGTATAAAAAGTCAAATTTTTTCTCAGATTTGAGAATTTTCTGAGGGAATCACTGAGCAGAACAAACTTTTGACATTAAATTTGAATTTTCCATGAAAAAGTACACTATACATCACAACAATTTTTTTTTGCACAAAAAGCTGATAAATTAACTGGGTATTTAAAAATTTTGAGCGTACCATAGCAGGGTTAAAAAGGTTATTTACGAATTTCACGTAATTGCTTTATTCAAGGCGCTAGACATATTTGAAAATTCTAATTGAATTTTCTCAAATTCAGTGGGATTTTATTCTCACTAGGACTTGCCCTCTCATAAAAAATTTCAGCTTATTTGGTCAAATATAAGGAGATTTATCGTTTAAGCAAAAATTTAGTTGTCTTCGAGTGAATTTTTTGAGTCAATTTTTCGATTCAGGCGATATACAGGGTGTCTCAATTTCGATGAGGAAGAAGTGTAAGGATTGATAGTACTCGCCGAGAGTGACAAAAATCTTCATAAATGTACACATATAGTCTATTCTCAAAATTGAAGGAATTACGATGTTTCAAAGATTAGAAATTGTAATTTTGTGCAGTGGCGTACGATGTCAGTCCAATATTAAAATTGTAGGGAAATGAAAGATCGGATCAAAATTTTTTCATAACTAAAAATATTCACAGGATTTAAATATTTAACTTTCGTTTGTCCATTTTTTTAGTAGGACTCTTACGAACCGAGGTAGAGGATTTTTTAGGAAAGAAGGTGAAGGGAGGACCATCAAAAAAAGTACTCAGACTTATTTTTAATACCTATTTGGCGTCTCTGGCTACGAATCAACGATAACATTTTAATTTAAAGTAACCATACCTCAAAATTTTTCAAGTTCTTTCATTCTCGAATGATTCTTAGCCCCTTCAATTTAGATTTTAGGCAAAATATCAACATAATAAAATTTTTTTTCTTTTCAAAACACTTTTCATTTCCACGATTAATTCTTTGAAATAAAATTTGCATTCATAGCCCCTAAATTTTAAAATTCAGCAAAAATCATATAAAAATTTCTCAATATAAAAGATATGTACTACCCTTTTCCATGATTGTTGATTAAAAACGTGATTTGAGTACTGCCTACAATTTTGAGCCATTATATAAATGGGGTATTCGCCGTTTCAATTTTGAAGATCGATAATTTCTACCAAGTTCCACTGCATAATATGAAAAAATATGGAAAATTCCTACATTTCAAAAGCATTCATCGAGGTACCTTTTTCTCATCTCGATCGAATTTTGAAAGCTGAAATTCAACACTGATTGATATACGACATAATTAGATATATACAAATTCCTAAAAACCCCTTATCTTGACCGGTTCTTTCCCCTCCTCATAATTCAATTAACCCAATTCCAACTCTCGATACAAAAAAAAGATCCCAGAGTACTCGTTCGAATCATCCAAGTAAATTAAACTACCAATATAGTATAAAG
The DNA here is from genome assembly GCA_900064475.1 of Pseudococcus longispinus. Taxonomy (NCBI): domain Eukaryota; kingdom Metazoa; phylum Arthropoda; class Insecta; order Hemiptera; family Pseudococcidae; genus Pseudococcus; species Pseudococcus longispinus. The sequence goes on from FIZU01053965.1 coordinate 17,682, forward strand.
TTGAGTATCAAAAGGTTGAGAAAAAAATTCAGACCATATTGACTAATATACGATAGGATGGTCGCGACGATCCATCTCTTTTGGCTCCTTACTCGCGTGCATATTCGGTTATAAAAGAGATTATAAAAAGAGAGGCGACCGCGACGTCTTGAACGCATTTAAATTCTTCGCCACCATGATTGCAAAAGGGAGCAACATTCTTCATGTAGGTATTTTAACCATACTCCATATTCGTAATCAGCCATAAACTAAACTTATCGGAAGACTTATACGATGAGAAACCAGTAAAGCAAAACTTGGCAGTCGCCATAAACCGCATCTTTTTACAATCCATAAAATCTAATTATATAAACAAAATGGTTAATTTTTTTCACTTTTTCAAAGAACCGAAACTTTTAACGGGTCTAGGATCGAGTCGCGAACAAAAGATAGCGTAACGATGGTATTAGATCGATCTCGTAATATCTTCTTTGAATATAGAGTATAAGGCAATTAAAAATATTTCACGGTCTCGTAAGTGGAATGATAATCGAAAGTACACGAATATCTAAGCAGTTTTTAAACATTATAGAAATCCGCCAAGCGTTGTTTTCCGATTCTTGAAAAAAAAAAAAAGTTTCAGATCGTACCTACGTTTCGACACAACGAATTAACAGCGACTAAGAGACTACAAAACTCTTAGTACCTCTATACCTATGCCGAAGAAAGGAAAGGTAATAATTTAAAAATAACGCATTCTTTGAATGTTTTCATATTCGGTATATCTTGTTTATGGACGATGAGGCATGAGACGCTAGAAAAATGACTAACTCGTCGCCGGGTTTCGTTCTTTCTTTTTTTTTCCATTGAAATAGCGTATCAATCTACAGTACATATACACGAGAACATTATTAATTCAGCGGCATGTAGCAAGGTCGTTTTGAAATTTCCCACACCTCGGTTATAAAAGGGAGTTGATCAGCGGGACTGGTTTTTCGTATCGAACAACGATATAATTTTCAAATTGGTTAATGAGTAAATTTTATCTCACGGCGTAGCTCTCGACTCGAGCTCGAATTAGAACGATATTTTTCGAAATTCTTCCTGCATCCGATGCTTTTTTCCATTTATGGACATTTGAATGAAACCAGGACTCGAATTGAAATTTGTTATCGGGCAATTACTCGTAGATAATGTCAACAGGGTTCGAATATTTTTACATTTGTAAAAATATCGCCTACGCGGTGGACCCTCCTACAAGTTAAAATCCACACCTCAAGGGCTACTCAAGCGACAGGTTGAAAACAAGTTGAGCGAAAATGTGCTCGTTCAAACCAGTTTGTAGGAATACAGCGTTATCAGGAAATCGATACGAATCCGAGTGACCATTATGCAACATTGTAATGGCCATTGTTGTTAAAATCGTCTTTCTAGCATCTAAGTCTTATAATCGTATTCGAAGTATGTAAAAGAGATCGAATATTTTGGCTGATGAATCTACAATTTACAAATGACGAATTTTCCGTAGGAAGATATCCGTTCTTCGATACCTAATAAACAGGCGAATTGTGCTATCACATCGTTGATATGTGAGTGTGACCTGTTGATGCTGACCGTTTTTAACGAGTCAGTTTAGATTTGGGGTTGTAAAAGGCGCACGAATTGGGTGGTCCGAGGCGGCGTCACTTGTGTATCTATGTTTTCATGTTGCGAACACCGAACCGAACAAATTAATTCCAAAACGAACCCCCTCTAACTGGTTCGATTCTTACAAGAGATACCATCGAAACTTTTTTATGAAATTGAACATCTTCGGCAGAGACGTGGTGTGTTAATATGCCATGAACGTGGTTGAATAACGAGATTAAAGAGCCTCTGGAACGGTTGCTTCGCTCTGTCACATTCGTCTCTTGTTTGCCTTGTTTGCTCTTTCAAAGCATCGCGTAATGTAATGAATAGCCATATCACGCGCTTCTTAAGCCTATTCATTCGATGTAATTTTATAATCGTCAAATGAAAGTATTATTTTTACAAAGTGTTAACTCACTCGAGTTTCAATAGCGACAGTAGAAAGATGAATGATAAACAGTTTCACGCTGTTGTGATGAAGTTTCAAAACAGCGAAACCGGTGATTTATGATCGTCGTTGGCAGTTTTCTCAATTTGTGAAAAACATTTTAAATTTGTACGATTTGTAAATGAATTTGGATATGAAAGTAAAACGTAAATACGAATCCTTTCATACACAAACTCGTGATAAAAATACAATTTTTTGAATTAGAAATCAAAAATAATAAAAAATAATAAAAAAATGAAAAAATGTTACAATTTGTTTACTTTGGAAACGGAAACTGAAACCTTTTCATCAGTGTTACCAAATATTGATAATTAGAAAAAAATTGATAGGTAAATTTTACAGCAAGTTTTACAGATCAAAAATAACAACACGCGGATTTCTCATCAAAACGCGTTTTTGTCTAAAACAACGAACCACAATTTCAAATGGGCAAAATAAAAATAAAAATTCTAATTCAACTTCCATTCATTGAAAACTGATTTCCATAAGAAAAATACAAAACCCACACACTAACGTGAATCAGAATCACGATTTTAATCATTCATTTCATTGTCGATATCGAAACACCTATTTCTGCAATATCGTATTCCGAACACGTCGCGACATAACAAAATGATGAAATCATCCCGGACATTTGTATCACCACAATCGACAAAAAATCATATTTTCACCTACGATCATTTATCATCTAATTGTAATCGATTAAAATAATGCAAAACTTACATCAGGAGTAGTAGCAGGTGTTTTATCTTTAGTCGGTGTAGGAGACGAAACAATCGAATTATTATTCATCTTTTCCTTCGATTTAACCGACGAATTATTACGAGTCGGAAAACTGAGAGTTTTAGTCCATATCGCCAAACTTCGAACCATTTTGAACGTTTTCTTTTACCGAACTCAAAAAAGTAAACGACAATAAAAAAATTACAACAACGAAAACACCGAAGCACAAAAGTTAATTACGAAATACACGCATTACGATACGAATTTCAGTAGACACATACACAATCACAACCACGATCAGACGAAGGAACAAGTAACGACCGTTCTCACGATGTACCAAACACTAACAGCTGGTTGGACTACTTTCGAAGATCTGCCTTCTCTTTGAATTTTTCTTTTATGCGCGAGCTTGTCTGTAGACTTGTTGGTACACGTTTAACGGATGTAGAACCTGTCGCCCTCTTTTCCCTCACCCACTCTCTGTCGATATATGCTTTCGCAGTACTACTACCCCTTCTCTATCTTTTTTTCTTTCGTTTAAATGACCTTGCTTCCTAATGTTCGGGTCATTTCTTTTTTTCCACATTGATGCATCGCAAACAGCTGTCAATTTATTGATACTATGCAAAAAATGACCGCGTTTATTTCCTCGTCGATACATAGGTGATACGAGAAAATTACACCTAACTTGGAGTAATTTTTACTTCAAGAAAATTCCTGTATCGGTATTCTTCCAATTCTACTTAAGTGAATAGTGAATACAGATAGAAGATTGTCGTTACTTCTTCGAATTCGTGAACTGCGGCGAGATAAAACGATGAAAAAGTCATTCGATGACGTAGGTCTTGAAAATCAGCGGTTACATTGTAACTGGCAAAACCTAACAGGTAATTTTCGCCAAGGTGGTTTATTTTGTAAGGCTTTTGAATAAATACGAGTACCTATACATAAATCATTGTACAATGATTAATGTACTTTAGGTATCAACATGTCATTCAAAAATTGAAAATACTACAGAAAATATTTCAGTGCAGTGGGAGGTTTGATTCGAAGACATCGAAATTCGTAGATTCGATCTTTTTGTACACGTAGGTACCACGAGAAAAAAATGAATAAAAGAATTTTCAAACATATTCCTTCTAAAGTATTGAAATATTTTACAGAAAATAGCTGATATTGGAATTGTAAATTTATTCTATTTGCAAAACTCATTTCTTGAAGCCCAATGCCCATGTCGATAAGGTTCACTATCAGTAAAAGTATTCAGTTCAGTTTTTTTTTTTTGTGAATTCACCGTTCTAAGTGAATGGATTACATAACAATAACGGTTAAATTGAACTGAAGAGGCAAGTGGCATTCGAAATGATTAATAAAATGATTTTTAACGGAAAAAATATAATGAAATTAATTAAAATACTCGTATATATCTACCTACTGAAATTAAATGACCCGTATACAATATTTTTTGTTCATATTATTCGTGAAAATTTATTCCAAAACAGTCGTGGTACATTCAAGGACTTGGATATAGGGTTTCCATTTCGGCGGTATGACTTCCATACTTCAAATGTCTCTATTTTTATTAAATTCAAGCAGTTATCTCCGAAGCTGAAAATTTTTTTTAATTCGAATTTTCAGTTATTTTCATTAATATCTATCGCAATCGATATAAAATCGTGTTTTATGACATTTTTATTACTTATATTTTCCTATCAAATATTAGAAAATGATAATCCTTCGCGGTTTCATTTCAGAATAGACATTCTTTAAAAAATCTAATTCCAACACGATCTCACGTACTAATTTGGCCACCATCCCATGAAAAAACCTTCACATACCCATTTTCGTTTCCTTTTTAAAAAAGGAAAAAAATCATTCGCTCATCTCGTATTTCTGATTTTTTACAAGGATTAGTTCAGTGTTTATTTTCCAATCGTTTTGTCTTACTTACATACAATTCAATACAAAAGGGAACCCTAAAAACACACACTGACATGCGAAAGTAAAGATGTATAAATCAAAGATGATCGTAAAAGTATTCGGGTTGTGAATTTTATTGTAGTCTAGAATTGTTTTTCATTTGGAAAAATGCTGTTCGCTGGATCCTTTTGTCGGTGGAAGACCCCTGCCGTAAGAGTTAATACGGTTTAATTGACGTTTCGAATATATTCGAACACATTTGCTCAACAGCTGAAGCACTTTCGGATTGGAGATATTTCATTGTGATGCTGCGAGGCCGAGGCGTTTTTAGGTTTTGATTTCAAAAGTATGTCCCAGACGTATACTCGTCGCTAGTATTTATTTGGATAGAGATTTGTATAGATAGTGGGAGGTTATTTTTCATTCGGGATGCATATGAAAGAATGCTCGGTAACTAATTAAAGCTAATAAAATGTCCTCCCGGTAAGAGCCATAATTCGTCGATGTCGACCACAAAATATAATACGAAGAGAAAAATGCAAAATTTGTGATATATTGCTGTTAGAAAGTAATAAAAAGAAAAGGGTATTTTAAAACTGGTGACTTGAACGATAGATGAATAACGTAAACGATTAATTAATAATCTTTTTAATACTCTCGGCTCGTTTGTTATTTATCATTCATATACGTTTAATTATAATATCGTCGTATGTAACAAGTTCACTGCAGATAATCGTATCGATTTAATGAGCCAAATTCTCATCGTTATTTTTTTTTTAATTAACGGTAAATATACGTCAAAAGGTGAGTGTATCAAAAAATTGTCGATCCTAATTGTTGTACACAATGGGTTAAATGTGTATCATCATATGATTAAAAGGTTAATGAATCTATGTGTCAAATTGAAATATGTATCAATTTTTTTCCGCGTTCAAATTCATCATTCAAAGAACAATGTTTACTTCATGATTGTGGTAAATAGGTATAAAATAAGCCTGTAAGTACAGAATACACAGTTCGTAATGTAAGTAAACAAGCACTCAATTAGGTATCTTTTTCGTTGACGACTTTGAATGAATGTTCAAAATATTTCTAGTTATTTGAGAATACTCAATTATCTTTCAAATGACATTCCTAATCTTTATTGTAGGTACCAATATGCTTTCCAATAGAATATGTTATCTCAGATCAAAATCTGGTAAAAGCAAACTTCAATTACCTACTATAAATGTACTTGTATTATGTGAAAGAACGAACCACGAACTTCCTTTTACGAGTTTTTATAAACATTCATTGAGTATGTCGTTAAAATCTATCGCGTCTCGTCTAGACAAGTCTTGGCCATCTTCTGCTGGGATGAATAAAATGAAAAAGTAATGATGTTCTGTAATGCTAAATACTTGTCTGTTGTATAGAAAATGTCAAACACGAGTATTATGTTGGTAAAAAAGAAAAATGGATTTGTAATTTGTACAGCGCCAGTATTCTAAAAAAAAAGAGGTGGAAATGATAGCAATATACATTTGGCGAAAAACGTACACGTTTACAAATCATTACTCATTTACAGAATTTTGTAAACAAATTGATCAGTAAGTATACCTAATTACATCTTCGTCGAAGGTACATATTTTGATAAAATAATACGCTAATTTTCGGGTATTTATGTAATTTACAATATAAAATCGTCGAAATGATTTATATCCGATTCATCGTCTCCCCCACACTGTCAACACTGAAACTCATCGTACACCAGACAATTATTAAATTCTTCTAATTAACCCACGATTACGCAGTCGCGTTCGATAATTACGCAACAATTACGAAGCCAAATACCGCTAATTTTGATCCCTGTGTCGATCTGAGATATGAGAAATGATTTCAAAGTACCTAATACGTATAAATTCTTGGACACTTGTTCGCATGGAATGTATAATTTTTTGCGCCTGTACTTGGTGTAAAAATGCGATTCTAATGGGCGGAAAAAATCGATTATGTAATGGCTGTGCCGCTATAACAAGCTTCGTTCGCGGACTAAAACGATAAAAGTGATAGAAACAAAAAAATGGAATCAGTGTATGTGGCGGATCAAACGATTCAGAATAAGAAAGGGAATGACCGCGTGGTGGGAACTGCGTGAAAAAATCTTAACAATTGACCATCTTGTTTGATTGATGCACCGTATGGTCTATAGTTTAGCTGTTGTTAAGGCTTGGGAATTCAAAAAAAAGAAATATCCAAACGTTGAAACTTATCATGTAAAAATTGAAACTGTTTGACCAAATTGTATGTATGTATTGTATGTAGTGGTGTGGATGTGGAATGATTCTATGGCTGTAGTCTTTAATTCGGTTAGTGAATTTGTTTTCAATTTCATTGAACAAAACCCCATTGAATCATTTCAATCATTGAATACCTATATATATACTAGTAAATACGTATATAAGAATACCTATAAGATTAATTGTTAGGTAGTAATTGCAATTTGGATATCTACTTACGTACTTATGGGCCTGTGTGTTTGTCTATCGCTATCAAGTATCATATCAATGAACCGCGGTATTTTTCGATTGTTTTTTGTTTGTAAAGAACCGAACAATTAAGGAATGAAATTTAAATTCAACTGAAAAAAGATGAACTACCTACCAAACTATTAGAATTCATTATCTTATAATTTTCCAGTGATTTCAAAATTTCACGTATTGTTCAGAGACGAAACTTGTTCAAAAATCTAGAGGGGGAGGGGGGTTAAAGGAGAAATTTGCATGGAAATTTGCCGACAACCTGCCGACACATTATCGATTTTATCGTCCACCTACTCCGATATGAAAATTGAGTAAAATTTCTGAAAGGGTCTATATTGTTACTCAGAAAATGAAAAAAAAACATCATTTGTGGAAGAATTTAAAAAAATGTAGGAAAATTATACAAGTGTTTCGTTGCCTCAGCAAAGCAAGGGCGAAATTTTTTTTAAAACTCAGTTTTAATAACAAGATCTGGCCATTTTTGGACATTGGATGATAAAAAAAAAGAAAAAGAAAAAAATTGTAATTAAAAAATATGTTAAAAAGAGGATAAATTCGCGAATTGTTTCAGCCATGGCAAAGGGAAAAAGAGGCTTGAATAAAAGAAAAATGAAAAAAACTGACTCGTGTGTTGCCCGAACGAAGCGAGGGCGAAATTTTTCCTAAAAACTTAAAAAACAAAATTTGCTATTTTTTGGGCATTCCATAATACAAAAAAAAATTATGAACGAAAAAAAAATTGTGATAAAGAAATATGTTGAAAAGAGGGTAAAGGCTATAGCAGGGTAAGGAGGGTGAATCTGCCTACGACGCCTTTTTCAAAAATTTTTCAAAAAATCTTTTTGTAGGGGTAAAAGATGAATTTAGAACGTATTACGACATTTCCATCCCCACCAAGGGGGGTGGTACCTCGAAAAATGTGATTTTCACTTTTTATGCATTATCTTGGGCAATTTTCAGCCGATTGAAGTGAAACTTGGTGGGTAGTAGATGGTCTTAAGTACCAACAACCACAATTTTTTTCAGATTTTTTTGACCTTGAGAATGACCTTGAAATGCGTTTTGAAAACTTTGAAAGCCAATTAAAAAAAAACAAAAATGAACGCATTTCTGGAAAAAATTTATATATATTTTAGGGTGTATTCTGAACCCCCATGAGCGATTTCAGATTTTTCCGAGTGGTGC
>FIZU01053967.1:0-19708 GCA_900064475.1 Pseudococcus longispinus
AAAAATTTTTGAAAAAGGCGTCGTAGGCAGATTCACCATCCTTACCCTGCTATAGCCTTTAACCAGTTTTTCTTTGTTATAATTATCAAAATTTCGTGCTTTTTTGGTCTTTCGTACTTTTTTCGTTAATTTTTGCTCATTTTTTTAATTCGTGATTTTTGTGCTCAGTAGAAAGAGACACTATTAATTTTCATTTTAGACCCATACATTAACTTCAAATCGTACAAAAAATCCCGTCATGGTGGAACAAAATCAGACACCATTTTCGAAAAAAACATAAATACACTTTCGGGATCACATTTCCCACAACAATATCCAAATCACGTAAGTCGGTAAGATGAGTCGTTTGCAAAACCGTCTTTGATATATCGAACCTATACACGATGATCACCACACTCTTACTATCTGCACACATAATCTTTATCTCTCACTCGGATTGTAAACGTAAACAAAGGTCAGAGCGTAGAAATCTCGTGATAAATACGAGATACTTACACTTAGTCCTTGAATAGAAACAAAGTCAAATCAACCGTAGATATAAAAACCCTTTACCTATACGTATACTATTGCGCTAATTTATTATCCGATAAAACAATATTATAAAGATATCGTACCGTATACCTACATTCGAATAATAAACAGAGATAAGATCTTTTGAAGGAAAAAAAAACAAACAAGGTGAGGGATAATCCTCAACCTCGAAATTATTCCAACTGCAACCACACCAGAGTGAAATTTTCATTACGTTGCAATATTTTTTGACCAAGATATTGTGCATTTTAGTACATCGGATTAATATTAATGGAAGTTTTGGAATAGGTACTTGCACCCTTTGGGCTACGGAAATGAGAAGACCACCCATAACGAGATATTAGGTAACGACGATGTTAATCCAGTGCAGAAATTCAGATCAAACAATATGAAGTATGGAATGGACTATACCAAGTATCAACAATATCCAACGTAATAACGAAGAGAGAATGTTATACCAAGTACCGAGGATCAATTTGATGCAAAGATGTATTAAAATCTCTTCTCGTTCAAGTAGGTATACTTTAGAGGTATAAGGTATCCATCTCAAAGTATTTTTTTCCACCGCTTTCGTGTGCGATAAATACTCGCAGACGAATGCCAGCCAAGTACGAACGCATCGCACGCAACCGCCAATGAACCGCATTGGTGCCCTTTCGGTAAGTTCTCATATAAGTGATAGTATTGATCGGTGGTCATTTGTGACGTTGGTACGGTCTAATTTGCGGTATTCCCATAGGCAATTAACGCTTAACTCGGACTCTTTTTTTTAACGAGTGCTCTTATAAACTGGACGGGGTTTGTTGATCGATGGGTTTGCGGCCTACGGATACATGAAAATTGTCGGTTGTGATCCAGTTTAAAAATATGAATTTCGACGATAAACGGCACCTTTTTTTTCTTTAAATTGTACGGTAATTGGTACGAATCGAAAAGTGTCCCAGGAGGTAAGATGTCGAAGGTTCATGGTGTGTTGAAATTCAAACGGAGGTGTTCACGAAGTATTTGCCATGGAATTGCAATATGGGACATGGGGAAATTTCTCACGTGAATTTATTAAATCGTCGAGGATTATTGACCTGCGTTTAGTTTTTGAAGCGCATCAAGTATATTCAGGGCAGATGCAGATTTTGCCCCCCCCCTACAATGACCAAATTGTCATCATTCGAGATGGAAAATTTGCAAAAATTGCGGTTTTTTCATAAAATTTTAGACTTGACTTACATTAAAGTCAAAAAAATAAATTTCGATTCACGAACTACTAACCTCGATAAATGATCCAATTCGACACCAATTTCAAACCTCAAAGATACAAGATTACTCGCCAATTCATCATCAACGCATTCATCTCAAGCAACATTCCCAACACCTCATCTCATTGTACAAAACACACATTTCCAAATCTTCAACAGCAAATACACTCGACTTATATAATCCTTATCACTCGAACCTGTCAATACAATTATAACGGCTTCAATACACCGAATCGAAGTTTTCATCGGTTACACGAACGAATTGCAAGTCTGCAACATGTAGCCGGCGGTGATGCATCGATCGTTGTACTCTCGTAGGTACATTACATAGATAGGTAGTAGGTGCACTCGAGTTAGATGGCAGGAACAACAATCACACAGTCATACGTAGTGCAACTTATGAGCGGAGAGAAAATCGTAATGCCGAACCTTCGATAGATATAGGAAGATCGAAAAAAAAACTAACAACAATGAATACAATGGCTTATCTATTTCTATACATTCGTAAAACAATAGCGCAGTACTTTCAAAAAATCCATCGAAAGTATAAAGATTTATACTTGATGATAGATTAATCCAAGTATTGCCACCAAAAACAAATTGTTCGAGTACAAAGGGTCTGGCTGGATATAGATAAAATTTACCCTCGTGACGATTTGCATTTTAAACGTCTTATGTGGTGTGTCTTGATGTGAAAAATTTGATGAAGAAGTATCCCCCCCCCTTCCCGTTCAATACTCGTTCCAATTTATGGCTCATTTATTGCATTATTTTTGGAAATTGTTCATCCTATTACTAAATATGAAAAAAATCTTTCTTTTGCACAAAATTACACCTTAAAAATGCATCTACGATTTTTTTTTAAAGTTTTGATTACCTCCTTCATGATTTTTTAGTCACAACAAAAAAACACATCATGAAAGTCAAAAATAATCCTTTGAAAAAATTCCTCAAAATTTGTAATTTTACGAAGAATTACCCCAATATTTGTACAAAAATATTTGATTTTATCAATTTTATGAATGGAGAGCTGAACAGTGAACATAGCAAAAAACTATACAGAAAAATCGTCATTACAAATTTTTTGCCATAAAAGAAATAGAATTTTCTTTTGAAAAAAAAAGAAAAAGAAGTTAGTTGTTTCAAGTTTAACTCGCAAATTAACTTGCACATTGGGATGGATCAAGAAAAACCAAATGATGATGACTTGGAAACGGTGCCTCTAATGATAAAATTTCTAATGTAGGTAGCTAATATTGCAGAGGGAAAATTTCGCAACCGAGAGCACTCATTACATTTTGTTTACCTACATTTTGAAAGGAAAAAATTTAGAAGCAAAACCACCTTTATTGTCTAAATATTTTTTATTTTACATTTCAACTGGTAAAACCTCTCAAAATAAATGGGTCTAAACGAAAATCTAATGATCTACCTAATGATTATTCTAGGTCACTCGCACTCATTACTTGGAAATTTTTTCATCGGAGGCATCGTTTTCAGATCAAATTGAAATCTCATGACACAATTTTTCTGGAATGCCTACTCTTCGTTTTTGTAGTTTTTCGAATTTGAGAATTTGAAATGATGAAAACCAAAATTTCAAAAAAAAATTATAAACACATCATTACGAGATGTACGTGGCTCATAAGCTTCGAATATAAAATTTGATCAAGAATTTCATGATCAAAAATGCAATTTTTTTGAAGAGATCAAAGAATTGCTCGAAAATGAATTCACTCTATCACATTTTAAAGATAATAATGACTAAATCGCTCAAAAAATGACCAACAATGACTAATTTTGGCTCAAAAAAACACAAAAAATCACGCAATTTGGTGCAAGAGACAATTTTTTATATAGGTACCTCACATTTTAAAAATAAATCTTCTTAAAAAAAAACAAATTAATATTTTGTGATAATTTTATAAAGTATTTGCGTTGAGCATTTTTTTGAGTGATTTTTGTCAAAAAATCTTCTTGTTTTCAATGTCTTCTTGATCATTTAAAAAAAAAATTGATTTTTTAGTAATTTTTGAAGAATTTTTTTAATTGAAAATTTTGTAATCAGAATTTTTTTTAAAGAATCATTTTTCGAATAATGCAAAATTTAGAAAATTATTATTACAATTTTTGGGGCGTTTTTCTTCTTCTTTTTTTTAGCTCTCAAAGAATTTTATAGCAGAAAAATTTGTAGATTTTTTTCTGAACACATAATTATCTACTCAACTATTTTTCAATAACTTTTTGACAAAATTTTTTTATCTGAGAATTTCTTCAAAATGAAAAAGCTTTAAGGGCTTAATTCTTTTACTCAACTGTTTTCTACTCCAAAAAAATTTTCATATTTTTTGAAAAAAATTTATTGAGAAGACTTTGTTTGAATTTTTAAATTACTGTTTTGAATTTTTTCGAGGGAACAGCCATTTTTTCTTAAAATTACACTTCAAGAAAAAATTTTACAAAAACTTTTTTTGTACATTTCTTTTACAGCTGGTTTGAGAGTATAATAATTACTTACGGTTTGGTCGATTTTAGGGATGACTAGTTTCCTTTTTTAGGGGTTCTCAAATTATTGTGAAATAATATCTTATTTCAAGGGAATTTGAGAATCCCTAAGAAAGGAAAATTATGTCGTAAGTTTTTCTGTGTGCTGTAGAGTGAAAATCTAACCCCTAATATTGATCAAATCGTGGCGAGAAAAACGAAAAATGGCGTGTAACGTATGAAATTAATGATTTTTATGGGCTGTAGAAGGGACCCGAGCTCAAAAAATCCACAAAAATTATAGGAATTGTAAAACACTCCAAATAAGATTCCATAATTTTTTCGAAAACCCATCCTCAATATGGCACCCTCTGGAGCGATTTCAAGTTTTCAAAATCACTTTCAAAGTCATTTTCGTGATCGAAAAAATCTGAAAAAATCCCACTGTATTCCCCCTAGGTACTTTCACTTCAACACGAACTTTGAAAAAAATCGGTTGAAAACTCGTGAAGATAGAATTTTCAACCTGAAAAGTTATAAAAAGTACGTTTTTCGTTGGTACGCCCCCCCTCTCATGAGATGAGATGAAAATTCGCGAATACGCTTAAAAATCATATTTTACTACTACCTAACAACTCCCATCAAAAAATCTAAAATCTGGATCAAAGGCCATTTCGGCATGCTTGAAATAATTTAAAGAAATTATGTTTGAAAATTTTTGGAAAAAATTGTATTTGAACGGAATTTGAAGGAATTGGACAAAACTCAATAAAATTGACTGAAAATCGAATTTTGAAGAATTTTATTTCGAACAAAATTTTGAAAAAAGTGTGTTTGAACGAAACTAAAGAATTTACGTAAAATCTAATTTCAAATGAAGTTTATGAAAAGATTGTACATGAACAGAATTTCGATGAAAAATTTAATCCTATAAAATTATATTTGAACGAAATTTCGAAAAATGCGATTTTGAGCAAATTTTTATTCATAGGGAAAAAAATAGTGAAAACCTGCGAACTTTATCTAATTATTTTCATAAAAAGGCCAAAAGGTCGAAAATAATGATAAAAAGTGATGACGAAATAATGACAATCTCGAAAATAATGACTGTTTCCGAACTCCACATTTCATTTTTTCATCAAAATTTTGTACAAAAAACTAAAAATGACCATCTTCCATTTTGACTAAAAATCGACAAAAGGGTTGGGAGGGTCAAAACGTTCTCGAAGTTCATTTCACATCAATATACATCACATGTATTATTCAGAGAAAACTCCCAGTCAAACCCTCGAGGGGTAATTTTCGTTTTAAAACATTGAGAATCACTGTACGATCAATTACCAGCAAACAAATGTGCCAGCAAGCCGAGTACGCATATTAATAAAAATATGTAAGTACATTCGAAGTCGACCCATAAGTCGCACTCCGCTTATCTGTTATCTGCTTCGGTGCATTTCTACGCGGTTAATGGTAAACGATAAATTTTTAGAATTTTTCAATATCGCTCGTCCACTACGCGGACATATCGCCTTTGGTCGGTCGGTCGCGTGAAAATCCATCAAATTTACTCGACGTCTTTACGTAATTCATAAGACATTTATAACCGCTGGCCAACACTGATAACCACTTAAGACGTCATTCTCGAATTTAAAATATCACTCTGGCCATCGCTTACTTACACCTTTCGCGCGCCCGTACGCGAAAAAAACCTCCTACTGGGAGCGGGACGAGGAGCGGAGAAGAAAAAAAAATCGAGAAGGATAAATTATAACGTGTGGAAGGATCTTAGAAAATAATAACGCCATTTCGACTAAAGACCGTCTTAATGAATAGCTGTTAAAACCAATAGTGCCTTTCGGCAGGTGAACAGGACCTCCGTAAAACAGTAGCCGATTCTATCAGGCGATATAAAAGATGATAATCGTGTCAGCGAGACGCGGAGTGTGTTCCTCTCGGTAGTATACGTTGGTGCAGCGTTCGTTGTGGGAATAAATCGTGATTTGAAATTGGAATCTCCTCTCTGCCATGCCGTGTATATATACCTAGGTCTATAGTACGTATACATACATAGCCTACCAGACATATCATGCCTTCGGGTAACACTCTGCTCACAATCAATTATTTACAAGCGCGGAATACGAGTACGAGCGACGTGTATACCTTACGTATACCTCTAAACCTATACCTATTACACACGGCTATATACAGCTCCGCAACACATAAGCGCCAACTTCATTCAACTATATTCTCCCACAGTTTAACTCAAATTATCCCATTTCGACAAGAATAGCAAACCTAGCATTAAATATTCACCTACGTCCCTTCGAACCTATCAATTAACATTATACTATGCAACAATCTTTAGTAAAATATTTTTAATACGATTTCTTATTGGCACGCTATGTTTATTAAGCAGAAAAAACTTGGCCGGTTAACCGAGGAGTCTCTCAACTCGTTGTAAATATCGTATATACGCGTGTAACTCCGCACCACTTACTCGCAGTCAACCTCAACATAGGTAATCTCGGTGTGAGAATTTTGTAAATTTTATTCTACATTAAAATACCAGACCATACGAACCTCTGCCTATCCCACGTCATATTCTTCGGCGAGGGTTATTGATCCAGCAGCTTTGACAAATCCTTCATCAATTCGAATTTTTCAGCACACGAAATTCCTCGATGATGATTTTTAGACATTTTGTCCGAATTTTTTGGGCTTGGGAAAAAATCAGAAATCATGCTGACTTTCTGATATTTTGTCAGGAATTAGACTTTTCGAACATAAAAAAAAATTCAAAAATCACGCAGACGGGCTTTCAGAAATCATGCTGACTTTCAGACATTCTGTCAGAGATTATACTTTTTGTACTATTTTGCCAGGCAGACAAGTTTCAGAAATCATGCTGACTTTCAGATATTTTGTCAGGAATTAAACTTTTCGAGCGTGAAAAAAAATTCAGAAATCACGCAGACTGGCTTTCAGAAATCATGCTGACTTTCAGACATTCTGTCAGAGATTAGACTTTTTGTACTATTCGGCCAGGCAGACTTTCAGAAATCATGCTGACTTTCAGATATTTTATCAGGGATTAGACTTTCTGAACGTGAAAAAAAAATTCAGAAATCACGTTGATCTTTGGAAATTTTCTCAGACAGCCTTTCAGAAGTCATGCTGACTTTCAGATATTTTGTCGGATTGGAGTATTTGAAGTTGAAATTTTTTTTCAAAAATCGCGTTGATTTTTAGACATTCCGGTAGGTATACTTTCAAAAATCACGCTGACTTTCAGATATTTTGTCATAAGTTAGACTTTTTGAACTTGAAAAAAAAATCAGAAATCACGCTGCTTTTTAGACATTTTATCAGACAGCCTTTCAAAAATCATGCTGACTTTCGGATATTTTCTTAGAGGTTAGTCTTTTCGAACTTGAAAAAAGAAATTCAGAAATCACGCTGATTTTTAGACATTTATTCAGACAACCTTTCAGAATTCATGGCAACTTTCAGGAATTTTGTCAGATATTAAACTTTCTGGACTTGGTTTTTTCAGGCTGCCTTTCAAAAATCGTGCTGACTTTCAGATATTTTGTCAGAAGTTAGACTTTTTGAACTTGAAAAAAAATTTAGAAATCACGCTGCTTTTTAGGCATTTTGTCAGACAGCCTTTCAAAAATCATGCTGACTTTCGAAAATCGCGTTGATTTTTAGACATTTTGCTAGACATCCTTTCAAAAATCACGCTGACTTTCAGATATTTTGTCAGAAGTTAGACTTTTGGAACTTGAAAAAAAGATCAGAAATCACGCTGATTTTTAGACATTTATTCAGACAACCTTTCAGAATTCATGCCAACTTTCAGGAATTTTGTCAGATATTAAACTTTCTGGACTTGGTCTTGTCAGGCAGCCTTTCAAAAATCATGCTGACTTTCAGATATTTTCTCAAAGGTTAGTCTTTCTGAACTTGAAAAAAAGTTTCAGAAATGACGTTGATTTTTAAACATTTTGCTAGACAGCCTTTCAAAAATCATGCTGACTTCGAGATATTTCGTCAGGGGTTTGAGGTTTTGAACTTGGTTTTATCAGACATCCTTTCAGAAATTATGCCGATTTTTAGGTATTTTGCCAGAAATTGAACTTTTTGAACTTGGAAAATTTTAGAAATCATGCCAACTTTCCAACATTTTGTCAGACAGAATTTTCGGAATTGAAAAAAATTTCAGGGATCACGCTTACTTTTAGACATTTTGTCAAGATCGTCTTTCCCCTCACCTTTTTAACAAAATTGTACGAATTTTCAAAGCACAGACATTAAGTATGTTAGACTTTTTGAACTAGGGAAAATTTCAGATATTCTGACATTTTGGACTAGAGAAAAAGTTTATAAAAAGAGCAGCTGATTTTTCGAACTTGGAAAAATTCAGGACTTGTTGAGATTTCAAACCATTTTTTGAACTTGGAAAATTTTAGAGATCACTCTGACTTTTGGACAATTTATTAAACAGAGGTTTACCTGCCTTTTAGACATTTCGTCAGAATTTAGACTTGCTAGACTTGAAAAGTTCTAAGAGATTTTGACTTTTAGAACTTGTAGAATTTTGGGTCATTTCAAAATATGATTTTTATACATTTTATATCAAAAATTATAACATTTTGTTAAACTTTACATAAAAAGTAGAAGCATATCCTATGTTTTATACTTTCATACAAAATATGGAAACCTAATCAACCAATTGAAGGGGGGGGGGGTCGGAGGCTCAAATGTCAGGAAATTTCGTGATGATGGCTTTTAGACTTTTTGTCAGACTTTAGGCATTTTGGACTTGAAAATTTTCAGAAATTCTGGCCTTTTGAACTTGGAAAAATTTAGATTCAACGGCTTTTAAACATTTTTTCAAACATTAGACTTTCGGCACTTGGATGAAAAATTTTTCAGATCGAATTTTTTCTAATTTGGAAAGCGAATTTAGCGCTGGTTTAATTTCATGGTGGGAAGATAAACTAGTTCATGTTCTGAGTTTGTACCATTCAAGTTGCCTATCTATCTCAGTATGTAGTATATGTTATCTATGATTTCAAACTAATTTTTGAACAGAAAACTTCAGAGATGATGCGGATTGTTACATATTTTCTATCACTGTTTTTTGGACTTCTTACTTTGAACTTTTTTTACTCACACTAGATTAACTTGAATTTTCGAACTTGAAAATTTTCATAGATTCTGACTTTGAGACATTTTTTCAGACATTATTTTTGGACTTGGAAATTTCAAACGACTTTTTGGACTTGGAAGTTGGAAGAATCACCCTGATCAGAACATTTTTTCAGACATTAGACCCAACTTTTTGGACTTGAACATTTTTTTGAGATTTCAAACGACTTGTTGCAGTTGGTAAAAAAAATCAAAAATCATCCTGACTTTTAGACATTTTGTGAGAAAGAAATTGTATTGGCTTGAAAAAATATATATATATCACGCTGACTTTTAAATATTTTATCAGACAAAAATTGTATTGGATTAATCTGAATTTTTGGACTTGGAAAATTTCAGAAATATGGAAACAGAGCCAAATAAAGGGGTCCAGGGGGCAGATCCCCCTGACGAAGCCCAAAAGACTAAGTTTTTAATGACAAAACTAATTTTTCGAATTCGAAATCAATTCAATTTCCCCATTTAACCTCGTACCTCTCCTCATAATATTTCCTCTCCGATGATCGTCACCCAACGCAGATAATTCAAGGAAATCGCCAGCCTATAAATTAATGAAACATTAACCGACACCGGAGAGTTGATATTTTCAAATACCTTTACAATCTACACACACATTTGATCTATGATCCAAAGCGTCAGTTTATTTGCATACTGACAATTAATTATACGAGTCCGAGAGTGACGTCATTTATCGTATTTTTTTTATACCTTATATCATCTTCCTTTGGTACGTAGCATTGGAAGACATATATCTATACGATACGAGCGTGAGTTGATTTTCATTTCATTGTACTATTCCTCTCTTTTCTCTGTACCACTCTCCCTCTCTATACGTTGGTTTATTGTATTTATAGTAGACGCTACGAGGTGGTTATTAGGTGTAATGTGTCATTGGATATTTACGATCGTGTCGTTGATGAAATCCATTCAGTCAGCGTTTTCTTAATTGATTTCGCGACAATCGTGTACTTCTACGTATATTTTCAAGGATTATAAATACTACAAGTATACATACGATATACCTATAGACCTACCTATGGTGTTCTCGATATAAGTATACGTTTACAATCGTGAAATAGTTATTTAATGAATGTCTATAGATAACTATGTTTGAATTTTATGGGAATTTTTGTTCACCTGTTTAATTACCTACACTTTCTGTTTAGGACATGGTTAATGGGTTTGTTTATTCGATGAATCAGTCGACATTATACGAAGGAGATTTACCCAAGAAGGACTAAACATCGGCGAGCGAGGGTGGAGAGGTAGGAGGAGGGGGCACGAATTAACAGCAGATAGAAGTTCACGATTACCCATATTTAATCCTGGACTAATTATGTCAGATCTTTTGTGGTTATTTAATTAAATTACTTTTTAAAAAAAATAGTGAAGGATTGAAGCCCTATACTCCCTCTTCTATTTGAACTTGTCTCCCAGTAGAATTGAAACTATTGTGCAAATTATTCTAAAATTGTTTCAACTGTTTGAAATATTCTAAAACCACTTTAAAATACTGTAGAAATTGATCATTTGTAAAAATTTTTAAAACATTGTTAAAATTGTTCAAAATTATGACTAAAATTGAATAAAACGTTGAAAAAATTATTACATCACTTGAAAATTTTGTTTAAGATATCGTCAAATGATAAGAAATTTCTTTTAAGAAATTGAATTTTCTTTTTAAAAAACTCATTTTGCAAACAATGTTCATGATATTTTAACGTTTTCAAAATTTATCTAATAATTTATACGGATGATCGATAATTTCCCCCACATTTTGGAAAATTTTTATATGCAAACGTTTTGACAACAATTTATGCCATTTTTGCATGATTTTTCGATAAACTTGAACAATTTTTTTTCATTTCAAATTACTTTCACAACCCAGGTCCCAGGGTTTTTACAGAATTTGAAAACCGAAAATTATTATTTTTTTGTATCATCTCTTGATGAATTTGCTCATTGCCTCCCCACCACCACCCTTCACTCAACCAAAAAAAAAACAAAAATCAATTTAAACAATTTCAAACCTGATGCAACAAGAAGGAAAAAAACGATTTTTTCAAAATGTTTTTCCCATCTAAGTCAAATTTATGTTTTAAGATTTCTTTTTCGAAAATTCGTGCTGAGTACAGACACCCCTGAAATGTTTTTCAAAATTTTCGCCATTTTTAGGCACAGTAACTGAATTTTTCAAAAAACAAAAAAAAACAGCAGTACCTAGGCTACCTACCTACTTTTTATCAAAGACGTTACAAACAGTAACCAATAAACTACCAATTTTAATGATTTTCTACATGAATGTGTCTTTTGAGAAATGACCATGGCTACAAAATTACGAAAACTGTCCCAAATCTTATAAAACACCCTACAATTTTCAAAACATTTACCTGCGGTCTAAAAATTATGAAAATCATTGAAAATTTCGTAAAAATTTCTAAAATCCTATAGAAATTGTTAGAAATATCGTACAAATTCCACAAAAAAATCAATAAAAACTGTTGAAATTTTCATAAAAATTATTTGAAACATTAAAAAAAATTATCAAAAAAACATGAAAGTCGTTAAAAATGTTGAAAGTTTCAAAACTAGTAAAAATATTGCACTAAAAACAGTAAAAAAATCCACAAAATTCGTCACAGATCTCGTAAAAAGTATTAGAATTTTCCCATTTTCAAGATTTTCTTGAATTTTTTCATCATTTTTGCATTATTTTTACTGATTTTTATGACATTTCAAGCAATTGAAGAGCTCTTTTCCAACGTGGGATAAGTCAAAAATTTTTCTTCAAAAAAAAAAAATTAAAAAAATGTTTGGTTGACTGGGTTAACTTTGGAAATCAATTATTTTTTTAATCGCTGGTAACAGTGAAATGCTTCCAATGTTACCAGAGATTAAAAAAATAATTGGTTTCCAAAGTTAACCCAGTCAACCATACAGTTTTTCAATTTTTTTTTTGAAAAAAAAATTTTGACATATCCCACTTTGGAAAATAGCTCTTATATTATACATGATTTTTCAACAATTTTTGGAAATATTTTCACAATTTTTATGAGATTTTTTCTTTTTTAACAGGTTGAAGAAAAGGTTATTGAATTCTCGACTCAGGCGAGATTTTTTTACTCAAAATGTAAATCTTTTAGGTAGGTACCTAAATAAAATTCACAAATTTTGCAAATTTATGACTCAAACATAATATTATTGAGACTATAGAAATACAATTTGTTAGTTTTGAGGACAAGCTGCCCTCACTGCTGTTGAGTGCCTTCTTGAATTCAACAATTTTTTTTTATTAAACCTGGTAATACGAGAACTCGATTTTTTTTACTGCTAGTTGTTAAATTTCAATGCATTTTTGGCTACTTGAAAGGTGGTTTTTTCTTCAAAAAATGGATGGGACAATTCCTTATAAATCAATTAAAAAAACAATGATTTCCAAAGAAAAATTGCCAAAGTGGAAAAATTTTTATGAAAACTTGATATTGGATCTTCTAATGGAAAAAAATTTTATACCAAATTTTTGATAACTTCTATACAATCATTCTTTGGGCAATGCTTCCAGCGCAAAAAAAATTTCAAATGCGGAATCCGTCGAGGAAATTTTTAACCACAACATTCGTACGGAAAGATAAGTGCACAGATGTATGAAAAAACCACCATCAATTAATCACACAACCGAAAAAAAATTCTGGATTATTAACTCGTCCGAGGCGATAGAGAGGTCCATGGAGGTGGGAACTCATCTCGTGGACCTTGAATTTCTACCATAAATTTTATTACAAACTACGAAAATATACATAAAAGATGAATGATCGGTTCCGAGATATCGATTTTAATTCATTTTGTAGGCAGGCAATGGTTATTTTTCGCTACTTCTCTCGACGAATTCGACTCCATTAGTTCGGGGAATTTTTTTCCAATTATTGGTGCGAAGATTTTACGACGATTACGAACTCGAACTTTTCCATGGAACCATTTTCTCAAGCATACATTCTTCACTTCGAATCCCTTTTTCATCCATCGAGGCAAAAAGAAATAATATTTTCAATTCGATTTGATCCAAGATTTCGCTCCATTCCTGGCGGACTATCTCTATTGCTCAATTTACCACGATAAATTCCTACACACACTCCGAAGCCAATCACGTCTAAAAGAATTTACAATCGACACTTTGTACGTGTATGAAAACGCCATTTCCATCCCATACCCATACCCCACTTACAAATTCGATCGGTTCCGTTTATCACATCGATTCCAATTTATCTAAACCTAATATTTCAAATCCAATTATACGGCTTTAATTACGCGATAATCCAGCGCGTCCGAGTTCTAACAAGGCGGCATGGGCATCGCCATCGCCATGCCAGCATCAGTTAGATACTCGTATCTCGTGTAGGGTATGAGTTAAATTGATTAACAAGCCGGGACCCGATTCACAAGAGAGGAAAACCGATCGAGTGGTAATTTAGTAAAACGTTCGGTACATTTAAATTTATGCTTTCCGGTTGATTCGAGAGAATCAAAGAGTATATAGAACTGGAAACATTATATGGCGCAGTCGCCTCGTCCGGCGTCTTAATAACACGGTGTACTTTATAAAAAAGAAAACCTGTAATAAAATGTTTAATTTTTCTACGTCGATATACTCGCCGGTAATAACACCGCGCAGATTTATATTTCGGATCCGACACAGATGACAAGAACTAATATTTATCCACTTAAATACTAATTAAGCGTCGTAGCTCGTCCATACAATCTCGCCCAATACCCATCCTCCATCCGCAGTGCAACAAACCGACGGTCTGGCAAAGAACTATCCAGCTCCAGCTTCGGTTCATTGATTAAATAAGCGAGCAACCACAACTCGCAAGCATTCGTACTCATCAATTTACCATCAGTCTCTCTCCTCTGCTCATCATTGATGGTACACTTGTCCATCTTGTCGAACACGTCTGCGGATGGCGGCGCAGCATCCCGAGCTCCCTTCTCAAATCAGCCGGATTATGACTTATTCAGAGCTCATTACCGTGCGGCCGACTAAACTACGTAATTAGAAGTACACGTAAAACGCCAACTCATCACTTACTAAGCTGCACATTTTACTCGGATACGAGTATACGGAGCTTGCTTCGTCATGGTTGTCATCGCTATGTCTCCCTCGCTCTGCCACAGAAATAGAAGCGCGGATACTTGTACAAATCTTATCGTACTTATATCGTGGCTTTTTGTGTATTCGCCGCCGCCGACGACCACGCCAATTAATAATACATTTCGGTTATGAAATTATAAACGAAATTCTATTAAGATTTATTATTACGCGGTTACGTCGACGACCACCTTACGTTAGGCGAAAAAAAAAAAATCTCCAAATGACAAAATAATACTCGGCCATCTCGAACGAAATTATTTTAACCCCGCCGTAATAACGGTAATTATTCGATTTTAATTTATCGTCCGGATACGCGCGTTCGCCTGCTTTTCTTTCATCTGCTGATTTTTTTTTTCTCAGCTAGGTACGAATCACGCGAAAATACTCGTATATCTCGCCACTATCGCTATGAAAATTGTTCGTATACCAACCTCAAGGTCGAGTCGTACGACTAGGTCACGAGAAAAAAAAACACCATCGAGGATACCTATACGATACGTCCATTGCGGATCGAGATGGAAGGTACACCTGTTGTAGAGAAAATTACCAATTTCGCACCGCGCCGTAGAGTCATCGAGAGACCTCCGACTCCACCATTCGTACCGTTATACTTTTTATGTTCTATTTTACGATCGAATACACCGCGATGGGCAAAACAGTGTGTGATGAGCAAAGTACAGAGTGACCGAAAAGTGCTTCCAATACGAAAATGCCCGAAGAAAATTCTCTAATCAACTGATTGAAAAAATTCCAAGTGTGAAAACATTCTTACTTCACTGCTATTCGAACAAAGCTATGTTATATAAATCATCGATCGTTACCAAATTCTTAGCAAAATGTGACTGGTCCTCGCTCCAAACGGTACCAGCGGCTTCTTGTTTTCAGCAACATTTGGGGGGAAGAGGGGGGGGGAGGAACGCCAAAATAGAAAATTGGTGTAATTCATCACCCTGATGAGAGTTGTCGCCAGAAAACGAAATAAAGTCAAAGTGCTGATGTCGAAATACTCCCTTCCATCAGATGGACCCTACCCCCTTCCCCCAGAGAATATCGACTTGTTGAGTGCAGCGACCTGAATAAAATTTTCGACACAAAAATACACAAATTAAGGAAACCATTTGCAACCGGTTTCCTTTTATTCGGGTCATGATTACCAATGGAGGGGAGATAGGAGTTGAACACAAATTCTAAAATTTAGAATAACGAAAAAACGAAAAAAATGAAGAAAAAAGAAACGAAACGAAAAAATGAAATATAAGAAAACGAAAAACGAAAGTTCATTTTCTGAGTAACATTATAGGCCCCTTCAAAAATTTTACTAAATTTTCATATTGCCAGCTGGACGATAAAGTCGATAATTTGTCGGTAAATTTTTAATTAAAAAAAATATTAGTCGGGAAATTTCTCATTTAACCCTCCCCCCCCCTTCAGATTTTTGATCAAGTTTCGTCTGTGAGAGAGATGACTCAGACTTTTACCTGCCTTTTTGATATTTTATCAGAGTTAAGATTTCTTAGATTTTGACTTTTAGGACGTAGAAATTTGAATCATTTTAAAATTTGATTTTTAGACATTTTGTCAGATAAGCATAAGAATTGAAAAAAAATTTCAGATTTCTAACGACTTTTTGAACTTGGAAAATTTTAGAGATTATACTGACTTTCACACATTTTATCAGACTTAAGGCTTTTTGGACTTCGAAAATTTCATAAATTCTGACTTTTTGAACTTGGAAAAATTTAGATTCGATGGCTTTTAAACATTTTGTCAGGCATAAGACTTTTCGGTCTTGGAAACAGATTTTCCAAGATTTTGTAATCAGCTGACTTTTTAAACTTGGAAAAATTTAGATTCGATGGATTTTAGACATTTTGCCAGGCATAAGATTTTCTGTACTTGGATTCCCCGAAAATGATATTCAGACATTTTGTCAGATATAATGACTTTCTAGGCTTGGAAAATTTTCTATCAGACATCATAACATTTCGTTGGCAACAGAACCCACAAAAGGGGTCCAAAGGCAGGAGGGGTCGAGTTTTATGGTTATTGTTCATGAAATTGATATTATTTTACAGGCAGATATTTTCTATGAGCATCAGTTTTCACCCAGGACATTCAAGAACGAACTGAAGTTGGTTAACCGAGAGGGCGGAGGAGTAGATCAGCCTAAAATTCAGAAGCTTTGACCCTAATAAAATTTTTTTGACTCCGCATGCAATTTTTCTTAATTTTTCTCACTCAAAATGCGAAATTTCCCAGGTTTTCTAAAAAAAGAAGTGAACCTATGAATTATGTACCTACTTATTACTTGTATACTCGATTTTTTCATTAAAATACCTCTTTTTGGCCTGGATGAGGGTGATTCTACCCTCCCAATCGTCCTCTTCTCTAAAACCAGCCTTTTGCCCTAATCACAACGCTCCAATCTTTTCTCAAATTTCTCTAAATATTCCATACCAACTTGTGAAACGTCACGTTGCCTCGTCTGCTCCTAACACCTTGCTCTGTGATTTTCAAACATATTTCAAGAATTCCGGTGTGGGATTATCTCGATCACAGTCGAAGCACATGTCGGGTAATTTTCGGATACGTAGTAACGTAGAACACCCGAAGATGAAGAAGAAAGCAAAAGTAAAAGTAAAAAGCACGCGTCTCGTAAACAATGATAAAAAGAAAAATTATTATTTTGGTAACGCGCATCGCTCGCGATCGTATGGTTTTGTTTATAATACATAGATCGAAGTGTGGTGCGGGCTGCGGAGGGGGGAGCTTCGGAATACGCAGATCGTTTATGCAATGTAACCCATTAACACAAGTCATTAAACAAACAAACGATAAATTACATCGTCTTATATATGAAATTTTTTCCAAATTTTTACTTACATTCTTTGTATACGTGATAAAAATTGGACGAGTTTTTTTTGGTACAATGCGAACGGACAGAATGATGGAAAGGAGCTCGGTGGGGAGGGAGGAAAAGTGAAGAAAATGGTTATTTTTGAGCTATGTACGCGTACTATTACATTTATATAGATTACCACACGTACGTACGTGTATGTAATATAGATGTACGAGTGTAAGTATATATGGTGTACACGAAACGATGAAGATGGACCCGGCGCAGCGTTGTTCGCGTACAAGATAAAATAACTTTTACGCGTAATAAAACGATTTTTACGACCGGTATAAAGCGTTTAATCGTCGAAAGTGATCGTTTCGTTGGAACGTAATTAGTCGTACGAGCACCAGAGTTATCATAGGTATTTCCATGTAACGGTGTCTGGATTGGAGAAAAAATAAAAAGAGTAAAGTTTCATTGTAATAAGATACCGCCAAAAAGGTACACCAGCGAGAGCTTGATTAAAACATTACCATCCGGAATCGTATCGTATTGAGGAGAAATAAAGAATACGAGCCAAAAAAAACACACACACGAGCATCGTAATGAGGAAGAAACCGTTCAGGGCGAAACAGCCGCCTTTCTTTTTTAAAAAAGGCGCCAACGCAAGTAGAGTAAATCGACGAACCGAGTCAGGTCATCCGCAACAACAAAATAGGTAGATAGGGTACTTTCTTTCGGCGAATTTTTTCTCATTCTTTTTTGTCAACTCGTATTGAAAAGAGTTTTTTTCTTTTCGCCTTCCTCCTGCGATCCTTCTAGGTATCGTACAATATATATGTCAATTGGACAATAGTATCTGCTCTCGAGACTAGAAGACCAGAGGCGAAGTGATAAAGAAAGTGAATTTTTCCTCCCACCAGTGATAATTATACACACTCTGACGCGTCGCAAGACAATACCTACCTGAATAGTTGAATAAGAATTTAGAATTAGGGTCGTTGCGTGGTTTTGTTCGCAGTGTTCCGTAAGGTATTGGAATGTTTTCTCAAGCAGTGGAAACAACAGAGCTGGTGGCTCGATTCGCTGATTGGGAATAGGTAATTGATTGTCTGTGTGTGTGAAAAATGGATTTCAAATGATACCTATTTTTTTGTAGAGACTCGAAGGCGAGGTATTTTTTTAATAAATGAAAAAGTCGTCGAATGGCCACCCAGTACTGAATATTTTGTCCACCTGGTGAAGTCGCACTTTGTATCATAAAATGTTATTCTTTTAACAAAATAATGAATAGGCATATTCAATTTCCTCATTTAAAAAATCAAGCAATTGTTTTTAAAAGAAATGAGCAAAATTTTTTCAAAAGAATACTCGAGCCCAATTCGATTTTTTTATTCAATTTTACAAAATTAATGAAGTTCTTGGCGAACGAACTTCCGGTCGAAGTCTATCCAAATACGTTTTTTAGTTCCTATAAAAAGTAGATATCTTTTTAGACTTTGTACTAGAAAAAAGTCAGCATTATTTTTTTAACTTCAAAAAGTGAAGAATTTCCAAAATTTACCAAGTTCAAAAAAAATTTCTCATAAATTGCTCGAAAAAAATGTTGATGGTGATTTTTGGGTTTTTGGCGAAATTTCAACTCGTTTTAATAGGTCACACGGTAATTTTTTAATAATATCCAAAAATTGGCTCATTTTAGGGCTCCAAATTTTCAAAAATTACTCGAAAAAAATTTTAGCCATGATATTTAAATTTTTGGCGAAATTTTAAGCTATTTTAATAGGTCGCACTGTAATTTTTCACTAATATCCAAAAATCGATTGAATTTAGGACCCCAAATTCTCAAAAAAATGACCCAAAATAAATTTGGTTGTGATTTTTGAATTCTTGACGAAATTTTAACCCATTTTGATAGGTCGCAAAGTAACTTTTGGAACATTTTATGGGAGTTCATTTTTATTTGAATGTAGCGAGGGGGGGCGACTTTGAAATTCAATTACGCCCTATTGTGCCAACTGATTTTCATATACTTTGGCTTAATGGGTGTGAAGTGAACCCATTTATGTTTCGGATATGTTTTTTTGGGCCCCCGATGGTAAGGCGCACACGCAGTCATTTTTGTGTCAAAAATGGCCAAATTTGGCCAAAAATCGAATTTAGGGGACACTAGCGCCCCATTTTGCCACTGGCCACATGAAGTAAACATATATTCGGAGTGAGGGAAGTGTCCGCTAC